>RJWJ010010239.1:0-47485 GCA_004363605.1 Indri indri
TGAGGGAGAGATATAAAGGGATCACTTATTGAAGAGGAGACTTTTGGAGAGTGAAAGATTTAGCTATGGTCTCTGTTCTGCCACTTACTAGCTAGATGGGTTTCAGTGATTCAGTCACCTCCCTGAGCACCAGCACATTTTTGGCCCTTCCCTCAGAGTCTACAAACAAACTCAAATCTTTCTCGTTAGGGGGGAACAAAAATTACCATGTTTTTTTCCTACTTTCCTCTCTTGCTGTTGCCTTATCATTTCTTTTCATACCATGTTTCTCAAAATAATTATCCCATCTCTTACCTCCCAGGTATCAATATCAAAATCCCAAGAAGCCCCCTGCAATTAGCACCACTCTACTGAATCTACAAAGAGCGTTGTCAACAACTGCCAAGGTGCCAAATTTGATCTTGTTGCCTTAGTTGACCTCTTAATTGATTTCTGGCAATAAAACTACTGACCATGTCACTAATCTTCTACTTCTCCCTACTTGACTTTCAAAAAACTACTGTCTTTCTTGCCTCATTCCCCAAATCTTGAAGGCCTTCTCAGTCTTTTTTCTTGCCTTTACTTCTTAAATGTTCACATTTCCTAGCCACTAACTTTGGCTTTACTCAAACCCTGCATCATATGGCTTACACTGTGGTCTTGGGAACACTTAAAATATGAGAACCACTGCAGGAGTTGGGGAGAGGATAATTAACAATTAGCCAATCATGTGTCTTATGGAGCCTCACTCCAAACATACTCAATCATAATCACCTAGTAAATACCAGCTCCTTTTAAAAAACCTAGCTCTTGGGTCATAAGGGAAGAGCTGAGAAGGCTTTTAGACCTCTCTTCTACCTCTAACATTATGTTGTCTACTCTGTGATTATACTAAAATACAGTAGCCACATGTAGCTATTTAATCTAAAATTTAAGTTAATTAAAATGAAATACAATTTAAAATTTGTTTTTTCTGTTAAGTTTCACTAACCACACTTCAAGTACTCAACAGCCATATGTGGCTAGTGGCAACCATGTTGAATAGTATAGATACTAAACACTTCCATCATTGCAGAAATTCCTACAGAACTGTGCTGATTTAGTGTTTGAATTGACCAGTTCTTCTTCTTTTTTCTTTTTCTGTCCTGAGTACATACTTCTATTAGAATACATACAACACTGTATGCTCTTTTTATTCATTAATTTATCAACACATATATATCCAGACTCTACTCTACGCTAAGTACCAGGCTAAGTGTTGAAAAAACAATGAAAGGGAAGCCCTGTCCAAGCACATCAGGGTATTTCTGTCAAGTAGAACACGGCTTAAAACAAGACAAATTCTCAATGAATTCTACCTTATTAGACAAATGAATAGATAAATACATTAACATGATTTATGTCTTTCCATTTTAACTCTCCAAATACAATATGGTGTCATATTTCCAAAGCTGTTATTATAACTAGATCTCCACAAATAGAAACACAAATAAAACATGAAGAAAAACTATATTTTTAAAAAATACAACTGGCAGGATCATATAATATGAGAAAAGTAATATGTTAAGATATTGTGGTTTATATAATCCCATACATCAGTGATCATCAAAGTGTAGCCTCCCTACCAGAATCACCAGCATCATATAGGAACTTGTTTGACATGAAAATTCCTGGGCCCCATTCCAGACTAACTGAATCAGAAACTCCTTCTGATGGTGGCACCCAGCCACGTGTGTTTTAGCAAGCCCTCCAGGTGAGGCAATACATGCTAAAGTTTGAAAACCGCTACCCTAAAAAAATGTGCAGCAACTAATCAGATTGAAATGTCACAAATAAAAAGGCAAAAACACAAGGACAAGTAAAAAGAGTACAAAACAATGCAGCCCATAGGCCATATGTACCACACTGGAGTTTGAGATATGAAAGGAATTTCTTCAAATTATAAATGAATTTTAGAGCACAGTTATATCAAGCAAATTGAGCACACACTTTGAGTTCATGAAACATGTCAGAATAGCTTTATACTATAGACATTTCACAGTATATAGGAAATTCCAGAATTTATTTCACTCGAGATAGATATAATAATACCTAATTAAATAAAGACTCTGCTTTCTAATTCAGTCCTAATCCAAAACAAGTTTGATTTCAATCCATGATCTTAATGCTGTCTTTGAAATCTCCATTTTAATGCATTATTGATATTTTATAAAACTTGTATGGTTAAATATTAAAGAAAGTATTTGAAATTATAAGCATTAAATAAATACATTATCTTCTTATTTGCACTAATATTAATTAATTACTTTGATGAATATTTTCCATTTGTCTTTTGGATCAGCTTTTCAAGCTTCTTCACCTTGCCGTCGCCAATCAAGGTTGACCTGCATGTACTACAGCAACAGGGCTTTCCTATCCTGTAGGTACCTGTGACTGAGCATGGGCAGTGGGAATCCTCCACAGGAGACCAGGGAGAGGGAGGAGAGAATACCAAGATATCATGTCCTGCCAACATCTTAGGTGGCCACCTAGGCCTAATTGCTTCCCTAGACCAAAGGGAACAACTTTCTGAAAATGGTTCTCTCCCCATGCCCCATTTCTTCCAGGTCTCAATAGCTCACTCTCTTCCCTTAACCCTCCAGGCCTACATGTGTTAACAGGGCTGCTTGCCCCAGAGTATTGCACTATGTCTCATGTTTTCTCTAAATTCACCTGAGTTCTTGTAAATATTCTCTTTATTAAACTTTACTGAAATTACGCAGTGTAACTGTGGTACTCGGTTCTTTCCAGAGGCCTGTTTGATATAGTTATTCTTGATCACAGTAACAATGATTTTCAAATAACTATTACAAGGGCATAAAGACACTGCCTCTCTTTGCTGAAATTGATAAGGTGCAAAAATACTGCAAATAATTCATTGAGATAGTTTCTGTCATGTATTGCAGATTAGGGAGGAAGATGTGAGACCTGCTTGAAGCATGAAGAAAGGTTTGGAAAGAGAGAGTGACTGATGACAGGGAAAATGAAGAATAGCATGAGGATTCTATTCTGAATTGATCAATTCAATAAAGATTCTATTTCATGCTAATAATGTGCCAGACATGGCACAGGTGTGGCGTTGTGGGTATACTATGATGTATAAGCTAGACATGATCCCTGTGCTCAAGGGCGAAAGAAGCATCTCTGACAGAAGAAGGAACACATAAAATATGAAGTGTTGGGGTCGAGGGGGTGGAGGAGGCAGGAGGGATGAGAGAGAAATGAGAACCTATTTCAGTAATCAAACTAAATTTGATGTGCTGGATACATTTGAAGGAATGCAAAGACATAGGAGGGGAGATCCAAAGCTGGTTTGTATCAGCATTAACATTATTATTACTAATGGCAGAAAGAATACAGTATGGGATATTAGAATCTTCAATCAACAATGCTATCTTCCTTCCATCTTCAAATATTGAAAGTTAAATTTTAAGCAATCCATAGTTCTAACAGATGGAAAGAGATAATGATTTAACTTAGAACATTCTTTATTTTCCCTGCTTGTAAAATGTTATTTTGGACTCTAGAATTTTCTAGATACATTCTGATAGCAGATTTGATTTCCTAATTAATAAACTTCAATTTTTAAGTACTATACAACTTATTTATGTGATTCATTTAGAAGAGGCTATTGAAATAAGATTTCCTAAGAAATAATAAATTACAAAAAGGAAAAGAAATTTTAAAACATGAAGCAATATTTTAGAAAGAAAATATGGATGTATGATTGTTAATTTTTTAGTCATATATAACAGCAAACCCAAAATTCACCTTTTTCAAAATATTTGCAACTTAACACAAAATAGAATTAAAATCACACTTCAAGGAGCAAATTTATTAATATATTTGTATAGAACTTCTCTATGGCAGTTTTAAAACCATGCTGAGAGTTAACAGTTGTCTGGTGAAGTGTTCAAGTGCACAGGGCCCCAAAAAGTCTATTTGATTTGGAGTTGAGGAAACTTCCAAAGAATAATGCAACTCGAGACTGCAGTTGAAGGGGACACATGATGTCTAAGCAGTCTCTGGGAAGTCTGTCTCTACCTCTTATAATGGAGCTTGAAGTTCACCTGGCAGACAGTCAGGAAGGGAAGGTCACTGGCAGGAGGCAGTCTCATGAGTGTGGGCCGGAATCCCACACAGATGGGCTAAAACCGTGTCCATTCTTGTGGCCTCTGACTTCAGTGACTGTGTATCTAGTGGGTACCCAGCAGAAGCCATGCCCTTAGTCATGGAGGTGAACATTCACCAAGCCCATCGGTGAGAGAAACTGAAGACAAAATCCAGGGAAGACAGAGCAACCATAGGAACAGCATTGCTGTCCTCTGTGCTCCAACCAGGGAGATTCTCCTTTGTAGTCTCCACCTGGAAGCATGTGAGGAAGGGAATTTTAGGGTACACAATTCATTGAAGCAAGTTGACACATTACAAAGCCATCACATGATCCCACAAGTATGGGAAGAGTAGCACACATTTACTTCCAAAAGTTTTAAAGTTTTTATTTTCACATGAAATTGATTTGTGCATATAAGGTATGAGACAGAAATCCTGTTTTTTCACATATAAATAACCAGTTATTCCAGTTATTTTTTACCAGTTATTTTTTTCCAAATGAGCTATTAATATAATTGCTATCATATACCAAGTTACCAATGTCGATGATTTTGTTTCTTTCTTCCAATTCTCACACTGCCTAAATCAGTTTAAACTTGTAATAAATCTGGCAGGATATAAAAAGGAAAACTATGTGGCAATGAAAACAAATGAATAGAGTGAAAAATAAGCCAAATTAATACTGAAAAATAAATATTGAACAAAACATAAGGGTGAGGGGAATGACAAAGATAGAAGTATATATACTACGATGGCATTTATGCAAAGTTTAAAATCATGCAAAATTATGTATTATTTAATGACATATATGCATAATAAAGATATAAATGAATGCATTTAAATGATATGGAGAAAGAGTAGAATGTTAAAGGGGTAGGTTTTTCAGGGGTCTTCAAATACATTGGTAATATTTTCTTTCCCTAGCTGGGTGCTAGATATACAGAGATTATCTTATCTTTTCTACCTTTTTGTATATTTAACCATATTAAAATAACATGCCCCTGTTTCAAACAGCAAATCCAGTGCTTCAGAGGAGTCCCTAAAACATTCTGTACTAAGGGTTTTGGCCTGGAGCATCCCAGGGAGAGAAGCAGCCCAGCACGGCAGGGTGGAGAAACTGCACCCCTTTAAGGAGTCACAGCAGCACTGAGTGGGACAGCCCTGTGATGACGGGGAGCAGACTAATTGTGGAGGACACATGAGACTTCTCCTAGGAAATTCCAGAAACCCAAATAGTGTATTTGTGGGGATTTGCAGAATAATGGACATCTCTCTCCAACCTGCACAGTAGGACAATTCAGGTTATATCTAATTTCTTTCATTTATTTATTCTCTGATGCTTAATAGCATCCATAGAAAGCCATGAAAGTAGAATTTTAAGTTTTGTTCATTGTTAGATGACAAAGAAATGCTGATTGATGATGGATTAATGGATAGGTCAGTAAATACTTCTTTGTATTTGAATTTTCTAGGTTATTTCAATTCTCTAACGTAATGAATGATACCGGAGATTTTCACTTACTGGGAAATAGTCTGTCTCAGTGCAGATATGAAAAATAAATGTAATGAGACATTGGCATTCAAATGGAATGCACTTATCATCTGGTCTGCATGCAAAATAGCAGTGATTTACTATAGAAAATGTAATGTAGTGTTTATAAAAAGAATTTGTGGGCAGTTTTTTAAAAGTAGAAAGGTAAAGGAATTTAGGTTTCTCTCATTTGAACATCAAAGCATTTACCCCTAAGGTTTGCAGGACAGAATGCAGGCAATGCCCTCATCCTTTTTATCTTCAGATATCACAGTTGCTTTCAGAACCTTTTTGAAGGGTTGCTGGTTTTGCTAAGGTGCAACGGTTCCTCATCCAGAAGCAAAGGTTTGCATCAAGGATAAAATGACTTTTCAACTTTTCATAACAAAGCAAAAACTTTTCTACTCCAACTCACTTATAAAGATAAAATGCATAGGTAGCTTGTACTTAATAGTACATACTAGGGAAGATTTGAGAAAGTTTCATCATTTGGGGGCAAATCAAAGTACACGTATAGTTATTTTTTTTCTAAAAACAAATAAATAGGGAAATTTATTAAAGATTATATCCTGTTACATTTTACCTGGCTGATTTATAGAGTATAATAAAATTTCCTATCATTTTCTCAAAAGCCCCTAATTCCGTGGGAACTACACACACATGTGCACACTCACACAAATTCTCGAGGAGAAAAGCTTTACATATATCTAACTGAGTTTCTCTTGGTAGTAGATATAGATTGTTTTGATTTTGTTAAGTACTATTATGGAGAAGATGGAACTCTTTCTAGCTCTTTTTTACATCTTTTTTAAAATGGTATCTACGTTTTCTCTAAGTCTGGGGACCATGGGAAGTTTCTCTAAAAGGGCTTATGCTATCCCAAGTTGGCAAACAAAGCGAGTTGTTTCTTAAACTATACCTGGGAAGTTGGGGTATTAAATGAACTTGCCATACACTATCTAAGAATTCAATAAATCAACTGAGTTGTATTTTTTAATAGTTATTTGGCTGGATGAATATGTCTCTCTTTTGAAGTATTGTCAAATATATGAACTGTGTACAACTGGCACTTCATCCACTGGTTTTTGTTTAAAATGAAGCAACATGTAAATTAAAGGAAAGCTTTGCCTCAAGTTATTCTCAAAATATGGAAATCTACTTGATTAGCTACAAGGCACTTTTTATGAGATTATGAATTATATGCCATCTCTTTACTTCTCTTCCCATCCTCCCCTGCCCACAGCACCCATAGAATATTCTAGAAAGCTGTAACACTGTACACATTTCACTTTTCAAAGGAGGAATAGAGCTCTCAAAGTGCTGCTATCAGTGTTTAAAAATAACCTCTCAGACGAATGGTCATCTAGTGCTGCGAGACCATCAAAGACTGGAAAACTATCCCTTTTCCAAAGAGGAAAATATCATGAGTTACAGAAATGAATGACTAAAGAGAAATAACATGGTATTAGGGAAAGAGCACACATTTAGAAGCAGACGGACATGTTTATGGAACAGCCTCTCATCTGCTGGTGGCTAACCATACTGAACCTTGGTGTTCTCATTTGTAAAATGGAAATTAAAAAAAGGCATCTCATAGGGTGCTATGGTTGTAGTATTTGGTATTAGGTTGCAGTCAAAAGAAATGACACAGAGAAAGGCAAGTTGGAGACTGAATGGGGAATGTGCTTTGCTTAAAAGTCTGGATTATATTCTTTAGGCAATGGCAGGTGGCTGAAGCATTTGAAAAGACACTGGCTTCAAAACTTACTTTGAAACCCATAGCAGGTTGGCAGGTTAGAAAAGTAAATCAATATATTTCCAAGGCACCACATGATGCATCATAAAAACAAGCATATGCATATACGTTAGATTACCCAATATTGCTTTAAAAATCTTTGTCACTTCTCCACTTCATGATGGGAACAGTGATTTTCAAACTTATTTTTCCCACAGAACCCTCTCTTTAGATAAAATCTTAGCCAGAAGCATAAACAAATAAAACAGATAAAAGCAAAGTGATTCTGTTGAAGATGAGAATAAATCAGAGGGGTTTTCGGCTGCAAAGTACTAAGTATTCTCTTCATCCTATGAATTTCCATAGTACTCATTGTCTGTCTACATCTCTCATCCCATGCCAAATTACACACTCTCTTGAATTTTATTTTTATGTAACTCTATGGTATTGCTTCAACTAAATTGTGTGCTCTCTGTGATAGGGACCACAGCTTTGAAAGCTTTACATCTCCCTCAACAGATCTAACAATGTCTTTCACATAGTAGCTGTTTCCTGGCATGTGCATGTTTCCAAATTAATTGAATGTTATGATAAGGGTGCAGGTTTATTATTACAAATTCAAATTTTTAAAAAATTTTTTGTGGCATATTCCCTTAGGGTCCTTAGATCTACACAGCTAAAAAAATGCAAAGTGGTATGTGTCAGAAATATCAAAGTAATACATGCCTAGAAAAATGGAACGTGTATAAATTTATCAAATGAATCTCTCAAGAAACTAATGCATAAAATCATCCTTGATAATTTGTTATATATAAAGTGGACACATAAATTTAAAAAAATATAATAAATGTTCCTTTTTAATTATAGCTCAGAGAGAATTTTATGTTTTTTACTTACCGAACTCGCTTACCTTTCGCTGTGGGTAAAGCTGACTTACTATCAAATGCAATCAATTTGTAGTTCTCTTAAGAGAGAGGAACCCAGTATAACTAACTGGCTTAGCACAAGTAATCAGTGCTTGAACTGAGAGAATGGCAGTGAGGATAAAGAGAAGCAGAGATGCAAGAGACATTTTATTCCTTGTTCTTAGCTCCATATTAAGCTAAGCTTGCACTAGACACACACATGCATGCACACACACACAAATAGAGATGCAAGTATTCAGATGAAATACTGCCAGCAATTGTCATGGCCTTTTTATTTGAAATATTATTATAAGTATTTTGGCAAAAAAAACCGAAAAACAAACTTGCGCTTATTTCAATTAAAACAAATGTGATTAATAATAAATATTAGAAGTATTATGAGGGCCCATTCTGAATTTTAAATGATTCTCACAGAAGAATATATATATATATAGTCAGAATACTGGGGTCCCCCCCAAAACTCATATATTGAAACTTGATACTCAATGTGATAGTATTAAGAGGTGGGGTGTTTCGGGAAGTGGTTAAGTCATGAAAGCTCCACCCTCATGAATGGGATTAGTGTCCATATAAGAGAGGTTAAAGGTGCTGCCTTTCACTGTCCACCATGTGAGGATGAAGTAACAAGGCACCATCTATGAGGAAGGAGCCCTAACCAGGCACAGAATTTGCTGGTGACTTGATCTTGGACTTCTCAGCCTCCAGTACTTTAAGAAATAAGTTTCTATTGTTTATACATATCCAGTGTAAGGTATTTTGTTAGAGCAGCCCAAACAGATTGAGACAAATATTTTATATTAATGAATGTTTTAATTTGCTTGTGCAGGAGTTGGAAAAGCAATGAAATATATGGAATCTGCATTTCATTTATTTTACACGCTCTTTGTAAGTGATACTTTGGAAGGCTTTCCAAATAATTGGAAAATTTAAGTTGGCAAATCTCTTCAAGTATCTTTTGAAAAGGTTGAATGGAAAAGTGATGGCAATTAAGATTATTGTGGTCATATTTCATATTTGTTTATACCAGTTAACGTCTTATAGGTATTCTATTTCATTTAGAAATGCTAATTGTAATCTTGAGACATAACTACTCCTCAGCTGTTTTCACTATTTATATAAGCACTCAATAGTCTCTTTAGTGACATAAAGTATGTGTTCTTCGAGAAGGGATTATAGAGAGTTGCCCTGCTCCCTTCAATGGGCTAGATGGCACCAACATGATTTGGATATCTTGCCAATGTCAGAGCTCAGAAACCAATACCCGAAGATACTGCATTTTGACATCCTGGACTGACTAAAGAAGCCTTAAGGTCTTGTTGACCTTCTCCCTGCCACCATCAGCTCTCTCAAAAAAATTGATATGAAAAAGATAAAGAGGTAAAGATAAAGTTTCTTTATCTGCCTAAGATCCAGATCCACCAAACAAAACAATTATTCTTTTCTTCCCCTCCCTATAAGACTAGGAATGTGACTACACCTGAACAGACTCTTTAAAAAGATAATGTCTTGTCTCTCGAACTCATTCAAATTCCAAACAGAATTATCTACCAGTTAAAATTTGTTCCTCATCCATTCATCCTCCCTAGTAATCCTTTATTGTCCCTCAAAAGAATTCTTCTTTCCCCCACCCCATTACCCATTTTACCAGAAAGGCATATAAGCTTCTAAACCCTCTGAGAGAATTGGGTCTTCATCCTGAAGATTCTCATGTATATGCATTAAATCAATTTGTATGTCTTTTCTCCTATTAATTAATCTGCTTCATGTCAGGGATTTTTCAGTGAACCTCTAGGAGGCCAGGGACCCCTTGCTCCCTATAGTTTAGTACAACAAGCAAGGTCACCAAAGTCACTATTTTCTCCTAGAAAGCTGTAGTGAAGAGAACCCAGGAACCTGATCTACCAGCAAAAAGGGTAAGAATTTCTTACCAGTCAGGATCCTGGCCTTTCTCTCTGTACAATCAGTTGAGTAGATGGTAGAAATCACTATTTGCCTATTTTGATTGATGGCAGAGAAAGGTTTTGTGTGACTAGTCTTGAATTCTAGTGACTCTGTGGTGTATTTTTTCGTACTTTGTGGTATTACAACAGAGTAGTCACCCCTCCTCCCATAGATATGGAAGTGTAAAATTGGGAGTGGGGAATATGTAATGGAGGGGATGGCCTGAGAGGAAACAAACAAACAACTAACCAAAATGGCAAAAAGATGTTTTCTGTCTCTTTAAAACTTCCCCCACTGTTTTTGAGAACTGAAGCCTGCATCCCTGCTTTGGACAGGTGGTTGGGAGGGGTCTGGGGAATCAGCTATCCCAGGCACTAGAACTAGCCTTCCAGCTGGGCAGCTGGTGGAGGTCACAGGCTTTGTCTTTGGTAGAGATGAGACAATTAGAATAGTTAATCACAATAACCCTAGAACTGAGGGGCACGCCCTTTAAAAAGCCCTGTATTTCTGCTAATGTGCAGGAAATTTAGATTTTTGAGATGAGAAGATCTACCATTTTTCTTCCTTTGCTTGCAATGTAGTAAACTTCTCTTTCCTTCTCCTCAAACCACTTGTTCTCATTCTTCAATGGAGCCTCAAAGACAAGTGCCGAGCTTTCAGTAACAGAATGAGTATTCATATTATTTAATTCCTTTCTTCCAGAAATACTCTTTTTCATTGCTGTTTTCCCTTGCCTTTTTCTCTTGGTGTTGCTCTGTCGTAAAGATGGATGCCATAGGGTAGAACATGGGCCTAGACACCCTGGAGACCTGCTGTTTGAGCCAGCCCTGTAGACTAGTCAGTTTTGCAGTTCTGGCTAGACTGGCATCTATTAAGGAAAACTTTGCCGTGGTTCCCCAAAATAAAAACAGGATGAGTTTTCCCTTTCATCTTGTTTTATATCCTTGAGAACTTGTCTTGTGACCAAGTCAGAGTACTCTCTCTTGGTCTGTGCCATCTGGGGAGCATGATTTTTTGGGTTATCAGGCAGCCAGTCTGAAGAGGTTGGGAGTCCAAGACATGAAAGATTCTAAGCAGCACATTCTTTGTGTCAAGATCTTAGGGGAGACTTTGTCTTAAAAGTTTCCATCCCTCTTGATGTCTTTGCTATTTTAAGTTTATTTCTGAAAGAAATTTTAGGGGATCATGGGGACTGCCTCTATGCCTTCTCCAAGAATACCTCTTGACTGTATAAATCTGGAAAAATTACCACTTGGGATTTCTATGAAGAGGCTTAGTGAATTGAGTCACTATTGGAATCAATATATCATTGATAATTCTAATTCTTAATGGCTAGAAAATGGATGTTTAGAACTAGAAAGACTCCTAAATTTAAAAAAAAATGGATTTTAGAGATCTCTTATTCTAAGTAATTGCCTTATTTGTATGTATGGAAAGATCAAATTTAAAATAAAAAAAAGATACATAATAGTATCATGATCAGTCTTACAAATTCTCTTGACAAAATTAAAGAGCAAAAATCTGATCTAAAACAAAGGTAAAATCCTTTGTATGCTGCTCCTGGCGGAATAGCTTCCCCTGTGGTAACAATAGCAAAGGCCAATTCAGCTTGCAGAATAATGGTTAAAATTCTATCCTTTCACCACAATACCCTGGGTTCAATTCCCACTCAGGGAGTGAGTGATTAACTACTCAGGGAGTAGTTTAATATTTATGTGACTTTTTGATCCTTCTACTCTCCATAGGCAGCCTTTAATTTCCTGTCTTATTCCATCTGTCGGGACATACAGGGCTTTTGGGCTAGAAAATATGGCTGGAAAAAATTGTGGGTTATACCACTTTTGTTCCTAGTAAAACTTTCCTTTCTTTGAGCTGTCTTTCGGGCAGTTTTGGATCTAATGAAAATTGCTTTCCACCTCTTTATAGATACTTCCTGCATCCTTGGTTAACTTGTAATCTTGGTTAAGGCTTATTGGTTTCACTTGGAAAGGGTATCTTTAAAGAAAAAAAAAGGTTCAAAAGTCATAAATATCTGCTCTTCCAGCTAAGATCTACTCCCATCTGCTTTTACTCCTCCCTACTTCTCCTTCTTCTTTGCCATCTTTGGTACAACAACAACAAAAACCCAAAACCAAAACAAAACAAAAACCTACAGGGGACTTCTTATCACTAACCCCTTATGGAACTCAGGGAAAAAAGTGTGCCACTCACCCCCTTTTGGGGGTCTTCAGTTTTCTTTGTGGAGTCTAAAAAGTCACTGACAGTTTCCTCTAAGGTATAAAACTTGCTCTCTTTGGCTTCCAGGGATACCAGAAATTACTTCACACTGTGGGAAAAAAATTGACCTCGATATGTATAATGTGTGGGCCAGAATTACAATGTTAGAGATAGCCTTAAATTGTTTAATAGTTATTATTACAGGGGCTGCTTTAGATAAGAAAGCCCATGTGGGGCACTTAGAAGCTATGTCCTGGAGGCTTACTACTAAGGGATAAGACTCCCATGTGTGGATGGGCTGATCCCACAGTGGGCTGATTAGCATTGGGTTGCCCAGCAACCTCGGGGAAAATGTCCTTACAGTGAGGTGCACTGTGGAAGCATTTCACTGTCGAGTCCCGTAACATTTCCCTCATTTTGGGGACCCAGGACTCAGTGTAAATATGAACACCTTGATTTGGGGGGAATGTAAATATTTTGCCTTTCAGCTGTTCCAGTTCTAAAACCCACATGCCTTCTTGGCCCTGTTCCGAGCATCACCTTAAAGCTAGTAATATAATTAAGAAATAAGCTAAACTTAAAAGACCACTTATCAAAGAAAATCAGTTAGCTGGCTATTTTAAAATTCTTTGTAAAAGAAATTTACCTCTAAAAATATCTCCATTTTGGGGACATCTCATTCTCTTCAGCTAAACCACTAGAAAATCTTAGGATAAAAAAAAATAAAAGAAAGAATATCTCAAAGTTTACGTAACAAACTGCAGTTTTGCTTAGGTCTAAGTTCTATGCCTTGAGATGAAAATTTTCTACCTGGTTTCTTATCTTCAAAAATGCAAATTTAGAGTTTCCTAGAAACAATTGTTTAGGTCAATGGAATCAGTAATCAAGAGATTAATAATCTAAAGTTAGGGAGAGAAACTATTCTAAAACTGGTAAATGAAGAAGCTTATAAATGCATAAGATCTGCCTTTGACTGTGTTTCTGTATGTGTATGTGGTTTTATGTGTCATGTCCTCTGTGATATTTTTCATAATTTGTGGAACTGTATGCTTATGTCTTAGAACCAATAAATTCTAGGTTCCAAACAAATGGCCATGGTATGGCCTGGGGATGTTTAAAGTTCTCCCTGGCCTAGCTGTGCCTCCTAGCCATTCTGGGAAGGGTCAGGTATTATCTCCACAGCTTTGTCCTCAGTCCTGAGCTCTACATAGAACCCTTCTTGGCCATTCTTGGGTGTCATGTGGCTTTTGGTACCCAAGATGACTGAGGGTACCTGTGGCATAGTTTTGTTTCTCCAAAATATTAATGGGGTACAAATGCTCTAAGTTACATGGCTCATTTTTGTAATGCTTGAGTCCTGTCTGTAGGTGTGTCTGTCACACAAATAGCGTTCATAGAAGCCATTGGGTTGGTTTACTCCCTTCCCCTCCATCCCTCTTCCCCCAGTATCTTTTCAATGAGTTTTACTTCCCTCTGTGCATTTGTGTGCCCATTGGTTAGTTCCAACTTAATAATGAGTACATGTGGTGTTTGTTTTTCCATTCTTGTGATACTTCACTTAGGAGAATGGTCTCCAATTCCATCCAGATTGTTGCAAAAGGTATTAATTCATCTCTTTTAATGGCTGAGTAATACTCCATCATGTACATATACCACATTATTTTAATCCACTCATGAATTGATGGGCACTTGGGTTGATTCCACATCTTTGCAATTGTGAGTTGTGCTATAATAAACATTCAAGTGCAGGTGTCTTTTTAATAAAATGACTACTTCTCCTTTGGGTAAATACCCAGTAGTAGAATTGCTAAATTGAATGGTACATCTACTTTATAAGCCTTCCTTTCTCCATGACAACAACTATTGTTTTGGGACTTTTAAATAAAAGCCTTTCTAGCTGGAGTAAGGTGATATCTCATTGTGGTTTTAATTTGCATTTCCCTGAGGATTGGGGATGTTGAGCATTTTTTCATGTTTCTTGACTATTTGTGTTTCCTTTTTTGAGAAGCTTCTGTTCATGCCTTTTGACCACTTTTTAATAGGGTTGTTTGTCTTCTTCTTGCTAATTTGCTTGAGTTCTTTGTAAATTCTGCTTATTAGCTTTTTATTGGATGTGTACCTTGTTTAGATTTATAGAGGAATGATTAAAAAGTTCAAAATTCCTTTTACTTCCTGGATTTCTCCACTAAAAATAAGAGTTAGTAAGAGTTAATGTTATGGTTAATGTGTGTGAGTAAAACTAGTAGATGTAAGAGAAGCAATTCTACATGCGAAATGTACAAGAAAAGTGGAATGTATTTTTGGTTAAAAAAAGGGGAGGGCATTATAAAAAGGTATAGGAATGTGATTTTTATTATAGGACAAGTAGTTTTTCCTAGTTTAGAGTTTTTAAGCATTGTTTTAAATTAAAGATATAAAAAAGATAAAACTAAATGAATACAAAAATTTTAAAAATAGTACAATTGTAAAAGGTTATAAAAAGTTTATAGAAATCTTACCTATGGTCAGATTGATTATGGTTAAATATAGTTGTTTATAATGTTTTATTAAAATTAGCTTTAGCATTAATAATATACTACTGCAAAGGTAAAATTTGGTTTCTTCTTTTAAACAAGATTTTCATATAATATTAATAGAGATAATAAAGATTTTCATTCACCTTTTGAGTAAGCTATAAAACAAAAACAGGGAGAGAGAAAAAGACAGATTTTTGTTTTCCTTATTGTGTCTTCTTTAGGTCTTATTGTTTGGGAAATTAAATCTTTTATCAAAGAGCAAAGATTTTTGCTTTTTAAAATCCTTGAATTATCACTTTGGCTAAATGAATGAATATAATTTTATAGTAATGTGTGATCCTGTTCTGTGATAAATGTAAATCTTTGACATTTGACAAAATTCTAAACTGTCTTTTTGACCTCAAACTAGCATTTTTTAATATTAGAGCCACTGAAAGTCCAAGAGTGACATATTAGGCCTATTTGATATGTTAAAAACAAACAGGAAGCGTTGTCAAATATGAAGCGGTATTTAACTTTCATTGTATTGTATTTTTATAAATATATTATAAATATGTGTTCCAAAATTGTATAACATTCCTGAAATTCTGATATGTCTTGATATATGTTATCAGTAATAATTAAGGTTAATACGTTAAAGTGTTGCATGCCAAAGAAATACCAAATATCTTTGTCAATTGTCTCCTTAATCATGGTTATTCTAAAATTTTTTGTCTTCCACGGACAATAATTATTTTACTTTGGTTTTTCTCTAAAACCAGTTTTTAATGGGTAGAGTTGAAAATTTACTTCAAGGAAAGCCATGAAAAAGACTGCTAAGTATGCTTCAACACAGGTTTCTGAAAACTTTGAAGATTATACCATTTGGTTAAGAAAACTTCCAAAACTTTAATTAAAGGTCGATGTATTCATGAGGATCACTAATCCAATCTCAAACAGAATAAAAATTAATGACATGGGCCTGAATTAAATTTGTATGACTTTTTGTTTGAAACATTGCTGATTCTTTTTGTATTATGTTTTCCAGAAGTCAAGAAAACATTCTTCCTTCTTTTGAGCTGTTTATAGCTTACAAAAAAATGATAAAATAAATTTTTGTGACCAAAATTTGAAGCATTTATTTTTCTCTCTATTTGATTTCTCCAGAATTTGGAAACTATTTGTAAGTATTCTTAATTTATGGCAATACAGTTATTTACATAAGTCCAATAATAATCTGCTTTCTTTTGTAACAGGACAGAATTGGAGACACTGATTATTTTACCAAGGCTTTGACTGGAATGGCATATTTTCAGATATGCCCAGACTGCTTTGAGGAATTAAGGTTGACTTTATTGTGATAATAAAAGCCTTTTGGAAAAAGACTGGACTGGTACCTGGTCCTATACAAGATTTCCTGACCTTTGGGTAACTAAAGAACGTCACTTTCTGACAGGTTCAAGAACCCCAAGATATTTTGGGACTTCAAGAAAAGAGGAATTTGCCTAATTCATGCAGATATTGCAGACAGTCTGATGGGCAGTTCTTGGCTTGGCTTTTTAGCCTCAAAAGTCTAATCTGAGATTCCTTATGAAAAAGTTAAGTAAAGTTTTTACTTTTGCAATAGTTATTCTTACTGTACTTTATGCAAATAATTAGGCCAAGTATAATGAGACTAAAATTTATTTTTCAAATAAATTGGCCATACCATCATTTTTCTGTGGTAAAAATGTCCATTGTTTCTGCGTTTTTGCTATTTGCCTAAAATTTAGACTGAATCCAGAATTCTTTCCTGGCTATAAGTCTCCAAATAGTGTTTTCAAATTTGTCCTCCATTTTTCTGACGTGGACTCAATGAAATTGCCATTACTTGTTCCCCCTCAAAACTCTAAGTAAACTAATTTATAAACTGTACCAAATACGAACCTTTGCTTTTCCTCTACTTAAAAGTTCATCTGCAATGCCATCTCTTGAAATGAGACATACTTGTTTAATGGGGACTGACCTATTTCCAGAAATGGAAAACTGATTTAAGAGAATCCTTTGCCACTCAGCTTTTAACTGAATTTTTCTTTGCACAGACACCGACATACTTTTCGTATGTGAAACTGCTAGGGAAGTTCCAAACAAGAGAACGTTGAAGCTCATAAACCAGTACTGCAAAATATGGCATTTCGATGTGTCAGGCCCCAGGAAGAAGCAGCTCAAGATCTCTCTGACCTCCTTCTACCTCCTAATCAGTTTTCCCAGAACAGTTTCCTTTTGGAATCAAATGGTTCAAAAAAAAGACCTCCTAACAGTTTCTTAAAGAAAACAGCACAGCCAAATAAAACAGACCCCAGGTATCTGTGACTATTATGTGGTCACGAAAAGAACAAAATAACAACAATAATAATGTTACTAAGAGCACTAATCATCACCAGTTGAGCCCATGCTGTATGTATTAAGGAACTAGCATGGTGAAGTTTTGAGTAGTCTGCTTGAGATAAAATCATATCCTCATCATTCCTGAGCTTTAATTAAAATCTCTATTTTATAGATTGAAAAGAAAATTAAATGAGAAGTCTGCTCAATATGTACTCAATAAGTATTAGCTATTATTATAATTAGTAAAATAATCTCTTTTTATCTTTACATCTACCATGTAAGCTAGGTAGCATTATTAGCTCCATTTTTTATGTACGAAGGACAATGTTGGTTATCAGAAAGTCACACCATTGATAATCAGCAAGTTAAATAATTGATATGTTCATCCTTTCAGCAATATTTATCAAGAGCTTACTTTATATCAGGCCTTGGGGAATATGGCAGTGAATAAAACCTACAAAGTCCTTATCCTCCTGGAGCTCATATTTTAGTAAGAAAGGTAGACAATAAGCAGATAAATATGTAATGTCAAGGCAAGTAGTGATAAGTGCTGTAAATAAAAATGAATTAGGGCCAGTGCATGAGGAGTGATGGGGAAAGTGGGCCAGAGAAGAACAGTGAACTGTGTTAAAAAGGATGCTTGGTGACAACTGAGAAGTGTCCTCTATCAAGGGATGATATAAATCCTGTAGCTGGAGAAAGGGTATCCCCAGCCAAGTGAACACAAGCGCAAAGCCCATACTTAGGGTGTGCTCAGAACGGTAAGAACTCAGGCTTCAAATTGAGTCTAGAGCCTGGAAACGCTTGGATCCAGATTTGGAAATGTATCCAAGATACATCTACAAAGTGAAAGAGCTCATTGTAGACAATATAGATTATGCCATTTGTGTTGTAGTAAGTATTTATATGTCAAAATCTATAGCTGTGTTGCTCTGCCAGTGCCTGCAAATATTTCCTGGATAGACAATTCAAATTATGTTATTGTCCTTGAAATTCCTGACATCTCTGGCTTGAAGTGCTGCTATCCTGCTGTTGCATGTGGCCCAGATACTTGCTATCACCACCGCTTCTGGGCTGCTCCAGGTGATGTCTCAGAACCCGCGTGTACTTCTTTTCAAATTGTGACTGATCTTCCTCAGTCTGATGTTTTCACAGATGTCACTCATCTCAGGCATTTGACAAATGCATTTTCATGCTCTGGATACTGTTTAATTTTCAAGTGTGGGCAGGGAAATGTTTCCTATCACCCTACGTTTTATTCTTTTTATAGGGGCACTATGTCAGAGTTAACTAGAGTCCCAAAGCTTAAGTAAAACCATTCTTTTTGTTTTATAAGCAGTCCTTTCTTGTCAATGATACATACACACTGAGCCATATTGGAATCGGGGCTGGATTCTAATGACAGCCACCATAATATCCTCCTCTCTAAATCCCCCCAGTTGCTGAGTCCTGATGGTCACACTTATCTCTTTCTCTAACAGAAGATCATGTCCTAAGGTCCCTGAATTCCTACCTACCATTCAGTTTCTGCTACCCTCTCCCAAGTTTACCGTATTTTCTTATATGTCTCTAAACCCCCAAAGCTCACAGATTTTTTTTTTCTCACCAAGCTCATAAACATCATGAAAGTCAGAGAATGCATAGATATTATTATGGTGATCTGAGTGTACATTTGATCTCTTTGTGGTCGCTACCTTTCATAAATTTATTTCCATTTGGCATCACCCACTGTGTTTTCCTAATATTAGGCAAAAATTCTGCAACACCTAACAGTATGGGTTGAGGAATAGGAACAGATTTTCCTGAGAAATTTGTAAGCCAAGGGTCCATAAGGATAGAAGCCACAGGCTTTCCGATTCTCAATATCATCACACAGGCCTCAGACCAGGGCTGTCTACAAGATGTATTAATATAATGTATGTGTGTGTTCCAGGGAAGGGACTCCACCATTACATTGTTCTCCATCCTTGTAGAGCAATTGGCAAATAATCACACTACTGAGGTACCCAACAAACTGGGTAGAGGTACCAATGATTTACAGAAGTTGTCTGGAAATTGAAAATTGTGGCTCCTTCTTCTGGGGAAAAAGCCATCAGTCCTGTGAGAAGCTCAATAATGATGCTCCCTGTTTTGTTGGAATAAAATATAAGTGGGAGGGAAGATGGGGGTTCCCAAATAGCTCAGTGTCCAGGCAACCCAGCGTGAGCCCCCAGGATGATTTTCAGAAAAATCTGCCCGTCGCACCAGCATACTTGGGTTTCTGTGACAGCTCAGCTGTCTTCCTGCTATAAATAGTCCAAATGATTGAATGGAATAATATGAGGCAGACAAGTAGGTCAGAATAATTTTGTTCTGAAATAGAAGTTTCTGCCCTTTTAGGAATTGTGGATCCCATTAAGAATCTGATGAAAGCTTTAGATATCATCCCTGAAATATGAGTTTAGGCAAATATACAAAGTCTATCACATTACACAATTTCAGGAAGGACATTCACATGGTAGTCCACATATAAACTTCACCATATATAAACCACATTCTAAGCCCCCAAAACGAATTTGTTCATATACTTATAGAGTCCCAGGCTCTGTCATGTTAAGAATCTTTAGTTTAATTTGTTTTTCAATTAACACTTGTATTTTTCTCTCATATTACTTTAAAAATTATTAGAAAGACCAAACATCTATTAAATGGTCGTAAGAAAGTTATCCTTGGTAAAAGTTAAGTGAAATTTATTGTAATAATAATTGTTATTCAAATTTTATAAATTATTCTTGAAAAGTAACTCATTGTGGTTGTATTTTTTATTTCATTAATTTAACTGCATCACAGTGAAAGGAAACATTAATCCTCTCTCTCAAATTATGATCTCACAATGACATGTGTCAGGAAAAACTATAAAATACTATGAAGTAGGAAAAATTGATTACTAGTATCCTTCCAGAATACCCTAATTTTAGCTGTTTATGGTCTTCAGTCTGTTTTATAACTCTAAGTTGTGAAAAACTGATAGTAATACAAATTATTCTATTTGTAAGATATTCAAATTAATTTTGTCCAGTGCAGATGCAATTGATCATTGTCTTCTGGATATTGACCTAATTTGCATCTGTTTGCAAATTCACTTCAATATTTCTAATTGTCTATACGTGTGTATTCTTTGAATTCTCTTTGAACTAGATTTTATATCATGCTCATTATCATGCAAAATAATGTCTTTGAAATGTGTTCATTTTGTACTTTCGTGTTTCATGATATTATCTTTAAAAATTCTTAAACACATATTCTAAGTACTCATCAGCAATAAAAATGAAAAAAATCATATTATTGCATGGACATGTAACTTCAAATTTTTATGCAAAAATGATCCTCCATTTCTGGAGCTCCTATTTAGTATCATGGACTAGTTACACAGAAAAGATTAAAATTTGTTGTTATTATTTTGTAATTTAAAATTTAAAAGTTTCACTGTCTAAAATAAGATTTACCAAGACTACCATCCTGAAATCTCCTGAACTTAGTCAATTATAACGTTCTTTGCTATTACGTGTTTTGTTTGTATATAGAAAAGGAACACAATTCACATTCTTCAAAATTCTACCAGTTAAGATTATTGTAGGCAAACTTGACTTTGAATATTGCCAGCTACTTCTATAGCCTAAAAAGAATAAAAGCAAAAACAATATTTACAATGTATATGAAACTACCCTTTACAAATTAACGAAGAGATGCAAGGCAATAACTATGGTAGAACTCTGCAAAGGTATGGGAGTCATTAAAAATAATAATAATAATAATGATAATAATAATAGCCAGCCATTTTCCCCTATTTTGCTTTTCTGCGATCGCTACTCAGGAGTCACATAACTGATGGTCATAAAGATTCTTAACTTTCTCTGTAGATAACGTCAACCTTGTGATACCTAAGGGTAGGTTTTGAGATATCTCCCAAGACCTGCATTCCAGTGGATTGGTTGACCCACCCAGAGCAGGGGCCCGTAACAGGAAACTGACTCAACTGAACTTAAGACCCCCACCCAGGAACTGACTCGGCACAAGGAGACCATTTCTATACCCCACGGTTCTCTCCTAATCCAGCCAATCAGCATGCCCAATTGCCTAGCGCTTCACCCACCAAACTAGTTTCAAAAATCCATTCTCCCAAATTCTCAGGGAGATGGATTTGAGAAATTCCTTTCATCTCCTCACTTGGCACTCTGTGATATTAAACTTTTTCTTTGTCACAACCCAGAGCTGTCTCAGTGTATTGGCTCTTCTCTGGGCAGCGGGCAGTATAATCCAGTTGGGCTATAACATATATACTTTATTGAATGAAATAAACATTTATCACAATATGCTATTTATTATTTTCAGTGTTATCATTATAATTGAGTAAGTATTCTTTAGATAATGAGTATTCTGATCGTTTGACTAAAAAGAAAATGAAGTATCAGTTCTATTGTCTGATTTCTATAGAGTAACAGCTTCTTTGGGGAAATAGATTATGACAAAGTACAAATTCATTTCTGTTCTTTCAATAAAAACAAGCTTCAATTAAATGTTAATGCCCCAGGTGTTTTACATCTTTTCAATGAAAACATTATCACTTCAGCTATTGAGACAGAGGTATGTCAAAATTCCAGATGCTTCATACATTTTCTTTGGAATTCAATGAAGAAAGTTAAGGAAACTATCTGCATGTCAATTACTTTCTACAATGGAAGGCATCCTGACACTGATTAATTGCTAAGCAAAACTCATATTCACTGAAATGGCAGTTATTTGCAAATATCAGAGGCCAACTAAAGAAGGCCTGGAATGACATTCTACTTATAAGAAATTTAATTCTCATGAAGTAAATGCAGCATACTAAGATAGAAATACTTAGAGAAAAATAAGTCAATATACCTTAGAGGTATAATTTTATTTTCCTCTTTTCAAATCATTTCTCACTTTACATGTTCCTAAAAGTGATTTACACCTTTTTCCCCCCAATATAAGACATTTTTATTGATCCAAACAGATCTTAGGAATAGCTAAGACTGAGTCTATTTTCTTGGATAATGGAGACCAAGAGTGAGTAGGTGTGCTAAAGAGACAAGTGAAAGATTTTGGGATTTAAAATGTAATGGGTCCCTGTGATAATGTTACAGCAAGTGTTACAGTGGATGGTTCCAAGGACAAACTGAGCGGCGCACGGAGAGTCAGAGAAACAAGATTTATTTGCCAGCAGGCTCAGAGGAATCTCGCCACCAAATTCTGAGCCCCATCTACCAGATTTTTCCCACTTTTATTAGGTTAGGGTGGCCCGAGGGGTGGGGTCTCAGGTAGCTGATGTGCCAGGTAATAGATGGGGGTCTTCCTTATCAATAATAATTTATTTTGAAGATTGTAAGGCTGACATCACCAACACATGATCGAAGTCTAGAACATTCAAAAAATATTTTAGAAGGAGATAAGAATATGCCAACACAAAATAAGCCACTTTGGCATAAGGATTACTTTGTCCTGAAGGGAACTGAAAAACAGTAGACACGACAAAAGCCCTTTGTCTTCCCTCTTTCTGTTTAAAAGTAGGGCATAAATTTCCTTTTGTGAAGGTGACATAAATTTTCATTTGTAAAAGTGTTTTTCTCTCCCGTACCGGAAAGGTCTGAGATGCCAACAAGATGGTCTTCCTAACTAATCTCACTAAACTCTTATTTACCATACATTTCTAGTCACCTTCCTACCATTTATCACCCTCTGTTAAAAAGGGCATTTATAAAGCCCCCAATCTAAGCACTTCCTTGTGTTTTTCACTTCTTTTCTGAGAAGCCCACGTCATACACATAAAAATATGAATTATATACTTTTTCTCTTGTTAATCTGTCTTTTGTCAGTTTAACTCACAGGCTGGTCACACACAGAACCTAAAATGGTAGAGGAAATATTTTTCCCCCCTAGGGCAACTAGAATGGATCAGCCAGGACACCCTGCTTGCTCCAGAGGCTATAGCTAAAGTCTCAGGGCACCCGACAAAACCAGCAAAAGTAAGAATTCTTAGCAAGAAGTCTCTCAAATTTCTCTCTGCAGGTTCAGTCTTATAGAGGGTGGGGAGAGTCTCTTTTTATCTTTTCCTTTCCAAACTTAGATTAGCAGGAGAAAACATTCATGTGAAGTAGTTCTTTGGGTATTGCAGCTTTTGTTATTGATATTTCCTTCTAGGGATAGCTATAATTTTTCTTGGTCTCTGGCTTTTGTGTGATTTGTCATAAAGGGGAGAATTATAGGGTGGAACACAGGCATAGGTCCTATAAGTCTGCTGTTCAAAACCTCCACAGACCAGTGAGTGTGTGGTTCTCACCAGACTGGCATCTGTTTGGATAGACTTTGTTGTGGGTCACCAATGAAACTGTATGAGATTCCCTTTGCATCACATTTTACATCCTGAGGCCTTGGCTTGGATCCAGTAAGAGTATTCTCTCCGATTTTTCACCTACTGGAATATACAAGTTGTTGGGCCCACATCTGGTAGTGGCTACCCATCAGACTAGTACCTCAAGACACAAGATGAATAGCGGCATCGTCTGTCCAACAGTGCCAGCTCTCAGCAGAGTTGCCTTAATAAGGACCTCAGCGTATAAGGAGATCTTGTGTTCTTTTTTTCATCACTGCATTGTTAGCACTCTGAAAGTCCCATCTCAGTATTGCTTGAACTTTATCACAGATTGGCAGGTCTGCAATCGGAGGAACCTCACATTTGTGAGAGACTAGAATCTTGAGTTTTCACAAATACCATCTTTACTGCCTGTGGCAATGAGGATCTTTACTTTCTTTGGCTATCTTGGGGGGTAATTTTTGGATCGTGGGGCCATAAAAAGGGCCTCTGGTTTCTGCCACATTTGGGTGAGTATGTCCTTGGAGATCCTATAAATCGATAGCCAGACAACGGATCTTTTGATTTGGGAAATATTTTATATCTAAAAGAATTTTTAGAGAACACTCATCCTAAACAAATATCCTGTTGATTCTTAGGAGAAGATCACATAGAAAGGATACTAAAAAAGAAAAAAAAAAAAAGCATCATGGCATTATTGGTAGTCTGAGGGACATTTTTAACAAGATGGGAAAAATTAAATTCAACAAAAATTAAAATTCTCATCCATCGTGAATTCTCATTTTTCACCTCCCTCACATATTCTTTTTACCCACAATTCCCTATTGTTGACCCTCAATTTCTGGACCCCTGCCTTGAACCTCCCCTCCACAAAATATGTTTCTCCCTCCTCAAGAAGTTCCTTTAATCCTTAAAACTCCTTTGACTTCCCCAGAAAACATCCTAGTTACTCAGCTGCCCCCTCTAACTTCCCTTTCTTTATGATAACTACAAAAGTACTCCAACCTTACCTACAGGCATGGGACATACAAATCACTTATGTAAGTGCCGATTGCCAGGAAATGCGTTTGGCAGAGGCTCTGAAAGCATGCAGCAAGCTTACTTATTTTACCATCCTTTATAACTCCACCTGCTTCCCAGAACTCTGTAACAGACCTCCATCAGCTCCAGGCCTTCTCATGCAATGCCCTTTGTGAATCATGCTGGACTTTCAGCACAGAGAATTCATATCCACTGGCCAACAGCAGACATTTTACATTACAGCTCCTTTTACCTCCACTTCCATAAAGACCATAAAAAATTTAGAGAGGAACCAGAAAGATTAGTGGCCTTTCACAACCCCACTCATAGGGATCTTGATTGGCTACTAATGGGTGTTCATTCTAATCATGATTATACTGTAGTTATATGCCAAGTAAAATGGCCCTCTGAGCAACTACCCCTCAGCAGGGTAAAATCCCTCTCAGCCCCTCCTGCAAAGGACCAAGAAAGGCTCCGCTGGAGATTGATATTCAAGACCAGATAGGAGTGAACATAGAGGCTTTTCCTCCTAAGGCAAACTGGTCTAGGGTTAAATCGTGCAGTCAGAAAGAAGGCGAACATGCTACGGCCTCTGTGGAATGATTTTGTTGGACCTCCCAAAGGCACACTCTATTATAACCAGAGGTTCAACAGGATAACAACATTTTAATTTCCACCTTAGTTGGGACTATTCTTCCTAATATGAAGAAACAGGTCCAGAATAGTGTGGTTGGATGGGCAAGAATACCTCTTCTCATTGTTATTAAAGTTGCTACCTCAGTCTTGAGTAGCAGAAATTTCTCAAATAATTTCTTGGCAAAGAAATTAATAACAAATTATTTCTCCTTTGGGAGCTCTTTATAAGTTTAATCAGACCAAGGTACTCATTTTATGGCAGAAATCAATCACTTACTTGTAAAAACTCTGGGGTACTGATTAAAGTTTCATACCTGCTACCATCCCAAGTTCTCAAGGAAAATAGAAGATAAAAGTCTAGATACGAAAAGGACTTTAGGAAAAATATGTCAAGAAATTGGGCTTAAAAGGCTAGAGGCATTACTCCTGTCCCTTATAAAAATTTGAAGTATTCTAAATAGTAGACATAGATTAACAACATTTAAAATTGTTTTTGCTCATACTGAGACTAATGGCATCTCCAAACCTTTCATTCCTGAATTGAATGAATATTATGGGGACTAAAGTAAACAATTTGATATATAACTGGTTATATACAAGAACTAACTAGTACACTTGAATCATATCATCAACAGGTCAAAAAGGTGTGTCCTATGCCAACTGTCAAGATTTACCATCCCTTTCAACCAGATCCAATGTACATAATGGTTTTAGAAGAAAACATGAACTGTACCTGACTGGGAAGGACCTTATGAAGTACTACTAACTTCATACAAGCCTTCACAATAAAAGAAAAATCTTCTAGATTTATACCAGCCACAGCAAGCTAGGTAGACCCAGATTATCATTCCTAGGACAACTGGAAGGACATTCCTATATCCTTACTCGAAGTAAGGATTTCTAGAGCCAATTCCCAGGCTCCAAAAGTAGACGATACCATAAAGTATTTTGGTAAACAAAATTCGCCTTAGGAGGAAAAGCCTCTGTGTTCACTTCTATTTGGCCTTGAATATCAATCTCCACCTGAGCCTTTCTTGGTCCTTTGCAGGAGGGCCTGAGAGGGATTTTACCCTGCTGGGGGGTAGTTCCTCAGAGGGCCATTTTGCTTGGCATATAACTACAGTGTAATCATGATTAGAATGAACACCCATTAGTAGCCAATCAAGATCCCTATGAGTGGGGTTGTGAATGGCCACTAATCTTTCTGGTTCCTCTCTAAATGTTTTATGGTCTTTATGGAAGTGGAGGTAAAAGGAATTGTAATGTAAAATGCCTGCTGTTACAATACCATAAAGTAATTTCTTAAAATTATCAATAAAGAACTTCATTTCCATCTATTTTTTTTCCTGCTTTTAAAATTGTTCTTCTCCCCAAGGAGAGAAAAACCTCTTTCATATTTTTAAATGAACTGTGTGCTTTTTTCTCCCATTTACTGAAAGGCTGGCTGGAGGGTGCTTGTCTCTATCTTACTTTTACTCAGATACTACTTTAGTGAGTTCTCTCTCACATTGTCTTGCTCCTATTAACCTTTACTGCTTTCTTAACAAATCAGGCATAAACCCAATGTTAATCAATCTGATTGTTGGTTATGTATACAGATATCACAAAAGAACGTGAGCTGGTTTTCATTCCTGCCAATGAGAGCACCTGATGGACAAACTATAGAAGATGGATGAATAAAAGAGTATAGTACCTGTGACCACAAAAATAATGTCACTCTGCCTCTCCTTCTGGTGAGTAAGTTGGGCCCAGGAAAACCTCCACGGAAGCTCAAGGACTATCTCTTGCTCAGGCAAAGTCTTTTGAAGGGAATTTTCCCCTTTGCATTGGAAATAGACATAGTGCTAGATTCTTCCTCAGTGGAGAATTAAATATTAAAGCAATATTATAATTAAACCCTGTGATTTGATTCTACAGGCGGCATCTTCAAACCTCTCGTGAAGGTCATAAGTGGTTCTGGACTAACTTTTATGGCATAAACATTTGCCAAGTTACTAAATGTTTTGGTTGTTTCACAAGCCACACTTTTATGACTTAGAGTAGCTGAACTGTTCCCCTAATGAGGATGCCCAACATCACAAATTAAATATAAGTAAACAAAAAATCTGGACTAACTTGATCAAGTGACAAAAGCAAACCTTATAACTGCCAAAGCCAGACTTCAGGCCTGCTATATCAGTTATTTCACACCCTGTCTGCTCTTACACACTGGTAGGGGGAGGATGAAAAGTAGAGGTGTGTAGATGACAATATATCAGATGACAAAACACACCAAACCCCAATCTGGTGGGTCACATATTTTACTCTAACTTTGTCCATAAATGACACTGGACTATTAAATCTTATGTGATGACAAAGCATATAAAGGATTTGTGCCTTAATTGCCACAGTGTTGTGAACTTAGATACCTGGAGCTTTCTGACATCAGGTACTAAACTCAGGCTTACTAGTAATATCCCATAAATGTACCAGATGATGTCACACAGAACATGCTTGTGTATTGAAACTCCAAGTTCTTTTCATATTAAGAATCTTTTTCCAAGTTTTAGAATTTATGATTTAAAAAAGGCAGTCTTAAATCTCTCCATGGTAATATTATTATAATAGAAGAAGAGTTCAATGCCACCGTGCAAACTTTGGAATTACTCCAAACACAAGTTAACGATTTAGCCTCTGTTGTACTCCTGGATACCCTGAGTGACTACCAAAGAGGAGCTTGTGCAATCATTGGTGAAAAATGCTGCTTATGTGTAAATTGGATGGGATGAATTGTGTCTAATTTGCACCTTTTAAAAGAGAAGATTAATATTCACAATCAGATAAGAGAGTCTTAGCCATTTTATTGGATATACCTATTCCCAGGATTGAGGAGAATGGTTTAATGGGATACGGGAAATTGTGCTTAGATTTATTGCTTTCTGCTTATTTATTTACAGTTATATTTATGTTCTTCTCTCCCTTTGTGAATTTCTTGTCACTCAACTACTAAACCAAATTTCCTCTTCACAGCCATCAACTCAACTTTTAATATGAGAAATTTCCTGTAAAGTTGCAGATGGTGGAAATGAAGAGGATCAGGATATTCCCTTCCAAAATATGACACTTTGGTCTATGGGTTATTTAAGGCTGAAGGCAATTAAGAAGCCATCAATCACAGGAAGAACCCTCTACCCTCTCCTTTCCTGCTTGAAATCAAGGCATATATTTTCCTTTGTGAAGGTTAACATAAATGCCATTTGTAAAGGTGTTCTTCTCTCCCATATCAGGTAGACCAGGGATGGCAATAAGATAAATCTGCATAAAAACCTTCCTAAACAAGCCTTACTTATCATCTATTTTTCTAGTTACCTCCTAACAATTTATTTACCTCAGTCAAGATGGTATATAAGCCTGAGTTTAACCATTTCTTTGGGTTTTTCACTTTTTTCCCTGGGAAGCCCTTTTGCACATAAAAATATTAATATAAAATAAAATTAGCTTTCTTTTTCTCTTATAAATCTGTCTTTTGTCAATTTAATTCACAAACCTTAGAGACCAAACCAAAGAGGGTAAAGGAAAAGTTTTTGTTCCTTAAATTTACATGTAACTTTGATAAGGAAAACCCCCATCTATTACCTGGTGCATCAGCATAGTATTAACCTATTACCTGACACATCAACTAACCTATTACCTTAGCCTCCCAAGACCCCACCCCTTGGAACACCCCAACTTAATAAAAGTGGGAAAAATCGGGTAGACGGGGCTCAGAATTTGGTGGCGAGACCCCCCCTGAGCCTGCTGGAAAATAAACCTTGATCCTCCGACTCTCCGTGTGCTGCTCGGTTTGTCCCCGGGACCACCCACTGTAACACTTGATGCAACAACTTGACATTTATTAAACAATTATTTTCCAATATAGTCTTTCATAAGCTCTGGGAGTACATAAAGGAAAAGATATGAAAGTGTATGGTTTATTTTGAGAATGATGTAGTTTGGCATGACTAAAACAGAGCACATGGAACATCAGAGATAATTTTAGCAAGTTTATTGATTGAATCATGGCAAACCTTAGGCTATTGACTTTGGTCTTTTTTTTTTTTTTTTTTTTTGACTTTGGTCTTAAGCAGATTTCCAGAAATTCCTGGCCTGCAGCTCAGTCACTCATTCACTCAACACATAATAATTTAATTATTTACTTTTTTATTTGTTTATGTAATAATTATTTACTGAGCACATAGTGTGTGCCTCTCACTGTTTTAAGTGCTGAGAATAAAAGAATATGACAGATGTGTTCTCTGCCCTTAAACAGCTTACAATGGATCAGGAGAACTATAAACATTTATAGCAAGTTGATGGTATAGTTTATAGCAGAGACTATTAAGGGAATAGCAGGGCTTAACATTGATGTGAATATCTTAGAAATCAAGAGACCAAAGAAAACTTTCAGTAATTTACTATACATTTATTATTCGTCTTCTTGTCTGTACGCAAGACTTATAAGTATGTGCTATTAATACCAAGTGGTATATATTTATTTCACTGGACCCTGGAGAAAAATTTACCTTGACTGACACCACTAGCTAAATCATAGAAATGTCAGCTCCATCACAAATTTAGTTTGCTTCTCTGCTTGAAGGTTTGAAGAAGAAAAGTTTAGAACATGATGTCTGTAGGAATGTCGTTTCCTCCGTGGTCATCAGCCTCCAGGCCCCTGCATCATTGGATGATTGTTCAACAGCTCCTCAAATAACCAGGATTAGTTATGTTGCCCAGGAAGCTTATGAACTGGCATTTTTTCCACCTGGAATAGCAGTTCCAATAAACCATTTTTTCCACCTGGAATAGCGGTTCCAATAAACCAAAGACTTAAAAGCATTTCTTGTAAAGTAGTTATGATTCTCCTCTTTCAAAATTTATGTTGGGTACTTTGAGTATTTTGGGATATATTAGCAAGAGGTCCTTGAAAAAAAATAGTTGAACTTAAAAAATCCGAACTCCCATAAAATAGACCCTACTACCCCTTAAGCCACCTCTCACATGCTGAATTAAATTTTTGCTACAGGTAAATCAGATGATAAACAATCATATTTGACCGTCTGATTTTGTTTCTGCAAGTTTGTACAATCAGTTGAAGATTGTATTGTATTTTAGACTTACTTTTTTTAACTCATAAAAAAATAAGTATAAAAAAACCATAGATATAAGAAAAAGTATCACTCTCAAGATAAAACTGAAACAAAGTAGAATATAAAGCACAATATCTGGAAATATTTTAATGAAAGTGTAACTTTGGCAAGGTTTTATTAGAGATTTATGATAGTTCTGGTTCTCGACAAATAGAAACCTCTTTATTCTATGTATGATAAACATCTCACTGAAATTCTGAATGCATTCATATTTTCAAGAAGACATTAGATATAAAGGCAGGAACTATTTTTATTATGAATAACACTGCAATTAACATCTTTATACATAAATTTTGGACTGCGTGTCTGATTATTTTGCCATGTCTAGTGTCATACTATCTGTACCGTGGACAATATTGCTGCGAATATTTTTATACATAACTATTTGACAGCACCTCTCAGTATTTCATTAGGGTATATTACTTCAACTGAGATCACTAGATGAAATGGAATAAATAACAGGAAGTTTTAGAGTATATATATTGTACTCAGTTCTACTGGCAACAGCAAGGAATGAGAATAGATGTTAGCAATGTTAAGGAATTTTTCTATTGGAAAATTATTTTAAAATTGGTGAACAAAATACCTTCGTGCATTAATTTGTAATTATTTTATTTTTAGCAAGCTTGGCTACTATCTTACATGTTAGTGGGCTATTTGTATATACATATTTAGTTTTTTTCTGTTGTGGCATTTATCTTATTTTCATTAATCTTTGTTAATAAAGATAATGCTTTGTCATATTTATTGTCAATATTTAATCCAATTATTTTCTTTTTTAAGCAAAAGTGTGAAATGAAAACTATACTAATATGACTATCTCTTTTGAATTTCTGTAAACAGGGCATTCTTTCTGCACAGCCCAAGATTTCTTTTGCCTGGAATCACGTGGAGTAGAGGTAAAAAATATTTAAAATACTATTGAAAATGGTCAGTTGTTCAAATTTTGTTACCAAGATTTGGATTTTTAGGCCTTTAAGAAGATAGGAAGTAATATTCTATAGTAAGAAAAGCAAGATTGTCAAGACGATTTTAGATAACTCTTTACCTTACATTTATTACTGGATTATAGGACTCCACATAGGGGCATGGTGTCTAGAAAAGAAGGTAAAGAAGAATAAAATTTCCCAGACTCAGCTATTTCATTTATAAAGCCAAGTACAAAATGAAATGCAAAGTCCCTTGTTAAAAAATTAGTAACAATTTCACAGACAGTGACAAAAAAGCAGTAAACCAAGTGTGAGGCACTGTAACAGGGAACAGGTCACATGCTCGTGGAGCCAGCCCTGAATCTACCTTTTGTGATCCTTTTGGGTTGTGGGGAGTAGGGAGGCAGTTTATCAGAGGGCCACAATTTCCCCTCTTGTTCTCAAAGTCTGGTGCTTGAGTGTTTGCTCTTTAGGTTTAGGAAAATTCCTAGGGTAAGGGGACTGCCCTGTATCTTTCACATTTGAAACTGGAGCTAGAGATGTTCCTCCCAGTGCTTCGCAGAAACAAACTGAGGGGAGGTCATATCAAGGTGAACTCAGGTCATAGCCAGGTCAGGCGGAGCAGGGCTTCCTGGAACTCCCAGTCTTCTCTTGTGACATCAACTGAGACCTCTCAGTACTCACAAGGAAAGCAAAACAGCTAACCAAGTTGAGAGTCTGAAGGGCAGGCAGCTCAGGCTTCAGCTGTATCTGGGAAGAGGTCCTGGTAAGCAGAGCAGTGAGTGGAGGAGGAGTGAGCAGGGCAAGGCTGCCCTGTCTCACAGTCGCTCAGTAGAGGTCAAGGGTCCAGCAGCTTCTTTGTACTTGTCCCTATGGAGTAGTCACTATGAAGGACAGATAATGTTGGTTAAGATCACATCTCTGATACAAATAAATACTTTACATAATATTCTGTCTTACAAATAAGTGACACATGGGAAAATAAATCAAAATCCTATCAAAAACTTAAGGATGTATTTAGCTTATCAATAATACAGTGGTTGAAAAGTTCTGTGGTATTAGTAGTGTCAGCCGAGCTGCCAACTGTCCAAACGGAACACCAAAGTAATTTGTTAATCAAGGAAAATCCAGTTTATTAACTTATTACAGTAAGAGAGAATGCCACTTTAAAAGAGACTTAGTAATGTCTTAAAGAAGGAAGGCTAGGAATAGTTATTTATAGGATTTGCGGCTTCAGTGCGTGAAGGCAAATGTTTATTGCCTGAATCCTGTTGGGATTGGACACAGTTTTTTCTATAATGGTTTAGGACAGTGAACAAAGCAAGTTGAAGATCTTAGTAAAGGTATTCCTCAGTTACCACTTTTCAGATAAGTGATCTCTGCCTATTTGAGCAATCTACTGTCCTGAGAAGAAGATTGTCTACTCAAACCATTTTCCTAGAAGGAGGCTGAGTGAGTGTACTCCTTTCACATAATTGGATTTGGGAAGTTCTTGAAGCAAACAATGAGGTTATTAACTGGATTATATTTTCTCTTTCTGGGAAGAATTTTCCAGAACAAATAATAAAGTCAGGATGATGGAGGCAGCCTTCGTTGTTAGTCCAGAGGGTGAAGCTATGAGGCTACAGGTGATCGCTGTTCTCATGAGACCCACAACAGTAGCATCAAAAGCATTTCCTAGAGAGAATAAGATTTCCCACCTACTCTCCAGTAAGAGCAACAGATACATCTGACGTAGTTGCCAACTGTGATTAACATGGCCAGCCCCACCACAGAATTTTAAAGAAAGTAGAGTTTTATGTCTTTTAATGTCATAATTTCACTCCTCCTCAACCTCTCAGACGCCCACATATGTTTCAGTTATATCATTTTCCTTGCCCCCAAATTCTTAGATGCCCTCCCACAAGGCAGTTCTATACGAAACTGAACAGAATTCAATAAACCTTTTTTGCTTTCATTAAAATTAGAACTCCTTGCTATCAGTGTATTTATTTGGAAGTTGCTGTACAGCTTTAATAAACACTTTAAAAAATATGTACATGCCTATCTCCTTGCCACAATTTATACTATTAAAGAGAAAATATAACAGGCAGCATTCACGTCTTTGGGGAGGATGAATTACTTAGAAGCTCATGGTATACTTTATAAAACTACTTATTAACTATATAATGGATTGAATACTAACTACCTTCAATATTTTTAACTTTTGATTTGTTCCATTCAGTTGCAGTTGGCTTAAATAAAATATCGAATTGGTGTTTTCAGACCAAGGTAGATTGCATTAAGTAATCATAGATCATCAATCACCTTTCTGTAGTTATTTAGTGTAATGTAATGAGAAAGTACTGGGTTGAGAGTGAAGAAACCTTGGTTTTGGTCTTGATTCTGCCGGTAAAAGACTGTGGAACTTCACGAATCACTTAATTACCTTAAATTTCAGTTTATTTATTCATTCGTTGAAGAACTGACTTCTAAGACTAATGCCTGTTTCATATTCTCTGATGGATGATTCTAAGTGCAGCATCTCCTGTGTGAGTTGGTTAGATGCGAAATGTCTGTTTATATTTTTGCGAGCATTTGCCAGTCACTGGTGCTAAGTCTAAAAGGTCATTTTCTCATATTACTGGTTTATCATAGTTATTTCTGTACATCTGTTTAAAGTGTCTACAACAAGCATTTCATAGCAGTTCAGGAGTTTGTAGAACATTCTAGAAAAAATAAGAAGCCTTGCTTGCTAAAAGCACATTGAAGAATTTATTGAGATAATGAAGAATATTTAATTTGGGAGCCAGAGAGGGACTGTTGATTAGCTTTTTAGATTAGCTACACTCATATCCATCTCAATGAAGATAACCTATCACAGAAAGGTGTCTACTGTCTAAAGTGCTGATAGTTGGGACTCAGGGGAAAAGACATGATTAATGCCGAATGTTGCTTATTCTGACTCTTAGGTCTGGCTCAGTGAGAATGATATAGCATTGATTTAAAATGCTTTTGTAAAATGTCAAGGTAACCAATATTTCAATGGAAAAAATACTCTACCTTCCATATCACTATACATGGTAATAGTAAACATAATAAAACAAAAATTTCAAAACACAAAGCAAAATTAAGCTTCAGATCGTCTTTATTCTACCACAGCCAACTTTCAGACCAGGAGTAGAAAAAAAGTGAGAAGTAAGAGCTTTATCTCTGTCTATTGCTTTGTATTTCCAGGCCATGTTTGGTTTTTTATATTATATTTCATCTGTCTTTGCTCTGTGTTTGGAGCAAAGGGTTGAATAGACGTGAACTCTCTATGCCATCTAAGGAATATGAGCTCGCTATGCTGTATCGGCATAAAGCCTAAAAATATAATGTGTGTCAGACTAATTAAAAAAAAAAAAGTTCCATGCTCTGGGTATCTAATGCAAGCTCTAGCACTTTCAGCTCTGACCCCATTCATAGCTGTTGCCTGGACAAGGACAAGGTGAGAGAGTTCTTGTGAAAGAGTAGTGATGCTCAGTTGCTCCTGCAGTGGTACACCCAACAAAGTAGCCCAGTACAAGTCCTTGAGCCCTCTTTGCTCCTGGTAACCACAAACACTTCGGACATTGCCCATTCTTGGTGTCTATTCTGCCTTTTTGCACCAATAATCTACTTCAGGTAATTTGAATAGTCGCTTCCTTTTTTAATTCTCCAACTGTTTTGGGTTTGCAAGTATTTCTCACAGTTTGTGGCCCAATGAGTTCCCTCCTTGTGTGTGTGTGTGTGTGTGTGTGTGTGTGTGTGTGTGTGTGTGTGTGTTTTAACTGTGATTCTGAATTGATTGCCTTTCTTTATTTCTAAGTACAATTTGAGTGAAAAATACATGTTCCTTCAAAAGTGTAAAGATGTGTCTTCAAAAGAACAATTCCTTTTCAACACTTCTCCATCAATTTTCATCGATAACCCCAGTTAACCTTCTTTTCTTCTGAGTGAGCACAGTAAACTTTCATTAATTGCAATTTATTTATAAACTATATTTATTTACATTGTTTATTACTTATAAAATATACCCTAGTTTTCCCAATAAAATTAATAAAAATACATATTTTTTTACTTAATAACATTTTCAATAATAAGTAAAATTTTTAGGAACCAATGAAATTCCTTAAGTGAGAGATAAGTGTGCACAATTTATTTCCATTGTCATTACATAATGTGTATGTGGGGTTAAAGCATAATTTTCAAAAGGTCATAAATAAACATGTCAAAGGTTTTCACTTAGCTCAAAGGGGAACAGTAAAATGGTAAAATTTGAACTAGTTTTGAACTAAACAAAATTCAAGAAATAGAGATTTATGTAGCCTATCAGTCACAGTAATGCTAAAAAAAATTTTCAACTAGATACAAAATGGATTAATATCCTATATGGCAATAAACTCTAACATTTGCAGTTATTTTTCTCCTAGAAATGTCTGCATTTTGTACTACTATTGAACAAGAATCAACTGTACTGCTTTTAGTCAAAAAATATTTGCATTTAAGGATGTGGAAACAACCCAAGTGCCCATCAATTCATGAGTAGATTATTAAAATTTGGTTTATGTATACAATGGAATATTACTCAATTATAAGAAATGACAATGATCTAGCACCTCTTATATTTTCCTGGATAGAGCTTGAGCCCATTATCCGAAGTGAGGTATCACGAGATCAGAAGAATGGGCTCCACATGTACTCGCCATCAAATTGGCACTAACTGATCAACACTGTGGTGCTCACACGGTAGTAATATTCTCCAGGGATTAGGGGATTGGGGGGTAAACTCACAACTAATGGATGTGGAGAGCATTGCAGAGGGGAAGGGCATGCTTCTAATCCTCACTTGGGCAAGGCAAAGACATAAAATGTAACCAAAATGTCTGTGCCCTCATAATATCCTGAAATAAAAAAAAAAAAAGAATCAGTCAGTAGCAGACCTTGGAGTCAAGCACAGTATTTGAGTCTAGGACCTCCAAATTCACACATTTTCCACTATTTTGCATCATATTTTATCATCTGGCCAGCAGACTGTCAATCATTTAAATGTAATGAAGTATGTTTTTAACATTTGTATTTTTCAGTGCCTACCCTACTGCTTTCATTTCAGTAGGCTTTTTAAAATTTTTTCAAATAAAAAAAAAATTGCATTAAAAGCAGTTTTCTACAAGTTAACCTCTATCCTTACATAGTTATAAAGCTCCTTAATTAATAGTAAAAAGTAGTCTAATAAAGGCAATGACTCCTATAAAATTAGATCATCTTCAGTCAGGTTTTGTGCTTTGGTCAGTGTTCAACACTACATTGAAATGACATCCAGTAATCTCTTTGACTGTGTCTGTGTCTTGGATAATTCTTCCTAAAAGTGTCCACTCATGTGTGGGCATAGAGGCAAGGCAGTGTTAGGATTATTACACCCAGAAGGCAAAGTGGAGGAAAGAGGTAATTTTCAAGTTTTGACACCCACAATAGTGTTTTTGAGACTGTAGAAAGACAAAAAGTTCGATAGCAAGCTTCTTTCAGGAGAGAAAAACTTTTCTATAATTTTTTTACCTATTCATTTATCATATTAAGAAGAGTTCTGGAGAATGCTATTACTGAGTTTTGCCTAAGGAAAATCCAAAGAGGAGAAATGGAATGATACCCACCACCACTCACAGGCCTGAGAGATTAATGGGATGACAGGAGACAGTGCAGAGGAGGCAGGTAAGCAGGCATATGACTAGATCTTGCTTCTTTGGACTGAACTCCTGAAGTGGGGGATGAATTTCTTTCCTTTAGGGCAATGCCAAGACCTCAGGAGCTTCTGCCCAATTCCTCTTCATGTGTCATGGCAGCGCCAGTATGGCAGAACACCCCAAAGCTCCCTAAGGATAGCCACGTAGGAAAGAAGTGAAAGCACAGCATACTGGGGCAAAGGGAGGGCCTGGATTTTTAAATTCAGCGTTTTGCTGCCTTAAACATTTTGTGGACGGTGGTGGGTTCCAGAAGTTCTCACACGCCCCCACAGGGCATCACTATGGTACAGGCAAGGAACTTCTGTAGCTATATGTGGACTTGGAGCTGAATGGGACTCACATCTCAGCAGGCTCCACAAATGGGGAGAGCCAAGGTTCGGTTTATCAAGGAGGGCTGCCAGCACCCTGGCTAAGGTGAGAAAGGACAGATTGCAGAAAAAGAGAACAGCAGATGGCTTGGAGGGTGGGAGGCCACAACCACTCAGACAGCAGCAGCCAATACTTCAGAGGGAAGGCCAGGTCAGCTGCCTGCAGAGAAATGCAGGGATAAATCTGGAGCTCGAGAAGGGAGAGATGAAGGGAGGAGGACGCTACCAGGCATACAGATACTGTTCTTTCCCAAAGCCCAAGTCTTTTGAGGCTACATACCCCTACTTCATGCACCAGATCTCATCTGGGAGAGAGGAAGAGACCAAGCAGAACTACAAAATCATATCGAAAATTGTCTGACCATTTATCTTAAAAGACTTTAAATATGAATCAGATTAATTTAACTGGATTAGAGTTTATTTCCCCTCTTCTGGCTTAGAAGGGTCAGAGTATTACCAAAAATTCACTACTTGTCCCTGAGGCCGCATCAGAAGAATGAGGACAAGTGGTTTGAGGAGAAGGAGAGGAAAGTTTATTAATTTTTAGACAAATAAGGAAGATAAAGACTCTTGTCTTAAAGTGTCATTGTCCTACCATATGCAGAAATACAGAGATTTTAAAGGGAAGGTTTTTTTGTTTCAGCCTATTGTTGTTTAACTATAGTTGATGGTTCTGATTTATTCCATCTCCAGGGAAGACAATCTCATGACCTTCACCTGGACAATTCCTTGAGCCATCTCCTGTGGTACAAAGAACAGAGGACACTCCCCTGCCCCTCAGATTACAGGGATGTAGGTTTTAATTCCCAAAAAGAGTGGGGAGGGGATTTAAAGAGACAGTTTGTGAAACATTTTACCCTTTTCAGGGCCATTCCCTCTGTTACAGGAGCAGGTGATAAAAATCAGACGGCTACAAAAATTAACTGCATTTCTTTATATAGGTAATTGTACTTGAGTAAATATGCAATCCTGTCACTGATCTGTTCTCTTTGGTGATTTCAACTCATCTTTTTCCTTGAAAACAACAAAAAGAAAGAGTGAAGGAAGAAAAGAAAGGAGGATGGAAGAAAGACAAGAAGGAAGGAAGGGCAAGAAAGAAAAGAAAGAAAGAAAAGAAAAAAGAAAGGAAGGAAAGAAAGAAAGAAGAAAAAAGAAATGAAGGGAGGGAGGGAGGAAGGAAAGAAAGAGACACAGAGGTGAAAAAGGAAAGAAAGTTTAGAGCATGTTTATTTAGTTGAGGCTGCGTGGGGGTGGGGGGCGAGTGGACGGGGAGGGGCCATTCTATTTGTTTGCAAATCCTTTCATATACATACCGTGCTCATTCAAGTTAAGTAATCTACACGTTCTCTTTACATTAGAGTGCAGGGTAAGTATGGACTCGCCCTCTGAAGTTTGAGAAGTGAGAGGAGATGACGCTGGACTTTATTTCTTGTCTGGCGTTCCTGAGGGAGGCGAACAGGCAGAAGCACCTGCACTACCAGGAGGAAGCAGGACGCCGACTTGCTGGCAGCACTGGAGATTGCTCTCTGCCCACAGCTTCTGTGGCCTCAAGTGTAATGCTGAGGTTATTGAGGGAAAGAGGCAATTACTTGGCTAATTGTGGCTTCCTTAGGCGAATGTATAGTAAAAATACCTGTAGGGTAGATCAGTAATAGGGCCAGAGAGACAAAGCTGCTTCCCTGTGAGTGGAACATGTCCCCAGGGAGCCTCCACCCAAGCTATTCCCAGGTACCACCTCTGCTGGGCAGAGACAGGATAAGCATGTTGGTGAGGCAGCCCTAGTGCGTGGGCGAGTTGACTCCCAGACACATAAAACAACCCAGAAACAGCGGGAGGAGGAAGCACCAGCGAAACACAATTAAAAACCTGGGAGAGAATGTTAACCAGACTAGGACTGAACTGCACACATGAATTGAATGAGAAATCAATTACTGTATCACACAGAAATTAACCCCAGAAAAGTCTAAGTAAAACTGAGCACAATGGATAAGTAGGTAGCTCCAAGTCAAATAGTCTAAGAAATAAAGAATAATACTTTTTTTGGATATCCAGGTTTGTCACTGGGATTACAATTATTAAATTGTATACACGAATATTACTTGTTAAAGTAAATGAAATAAAGCTAAATTCTAGTTCAGCTGTTTACATTGTTATGTCCAACATCATGCATATGATAATTTCCAGAAACATGAGAACGCAGTGAGAGCACCCAAACCTATTGCTGTTCACCCTCTGGCAAATATTTTAATTTGAAATTTTTGAAGATATTTTTGTTCTCATGCACAATAGTGTGTGAGAACCACTGGCCACAAGAGAAATGAAAAACGATATAACTGAGAGATAATTTTATTTGTACATAATAATAAGAAAGCCCACATATACCTGAGAATAAAGATGATGCTAACAAAAGAGAAAAAGGAAAAGAGAGAAGGGGTGATTTAGCAATTAGAGCAAAACATCATATAGCCAAAGTAAAGATTTGATTTCCTGAAGATCAACAACTCATGGTTATTTCAAAAATTAATTGGTCAGAGCTTTACTTTCTTTCTTTTTTCTTTGGGAATTTTGCCATATTTATTTTAACTTACAGCTATTCAGTAATTTATCATACTCTGCATTCATCAAACCATTTCATTTTTTGACACATTTTAAATTGAAAACATCAGAAAATTTCCTCCTAAATATTTTGCTACGCACATTAATCATTACAGTTTAATATTTTTACATGTTTTTCTTTTGATATAAAATTTATATATAATAAAGTCTACAAATCTAAAATTATAGAGTAAGTCATCACTTAACATTGATAGGTTCTTAGAAACTGCAACTTTAAGCAAACCGACATACAGCAGGTCCTAACATAATGTCATTTGTTCTGTTATAACAGTGATGAGGGAAAAAAAATTGGTTTTGTTACATGTCATTTCATTTAAAGTCGCAGTTTCCCAGAATCAATGCTGTTAAGTGAGCACTTACTGCACACTCACCAAGTTTTGACAAGACCACGCACCTGTAGAATATAAACCCCTGCTAAGATACAGAACATTACCTTCATGCCAGAATATTTCCTATGCCCCTTCCCAGTCAATAGCCACTTCTGCTTCAACTTATCCAGAGACAACCACAATTTTAATTTTTTCTCACTTTAGAGTAGTGTTGTCTGGATTAAAATTTCATATGAATAAAATCATATAGCACGTATTCTTTTATAAAAGCTTTATTTCACTCAGCACAATGTTTCTGAGTTATCCATCCTCTTGTATATTAGTGATCTTTTTTTTTTTCAGTTGCTGAGTGGTATTTATTGTATGAGTATACCAAAGTTTGTTTATTCATTCTTATATTTATTGACCCCAGGGCTACTTCCAGTTTGGGCTATTAAGTATAAAGTAGCTAATGCTTCTCATAAAAGTCTTTTGTGAACTGTTTTCCTTTCTTTGGGGTGTATGTTTAGTTATATAAGAAGTAATGCGAACACTTCCAAAACGATTTATATTACTGTAATTTATGTTTACTACTATATATTACTACCAACAACATGTGACAGGTCCGGGTCCTCCCTGTATCAACATTTGGTGTCAGGCATCTTAATTTTAGCCGTAGATGGCGGACTGGAAGCAGTCGGTGCACACCTCTGTCAAGGAGAGGATCGAATGTTGCAGTTGGATGCCACCTACTCTCTTGGAAAGAGCATTGTAAAACACCAGAGAAATGACAGGGGACTTTCAGAGTGAAGGAGAAGGTGACAGGTGATTCATTCTGCAAGATCAGAGGGTACCTGGGGGAGGCAGCCACACATGCGGAAGGTCAAGAGGAGAGAGCCCTGGGGCTCCATGGTCCTCTGCCCACCTGGCAGGCACTGCAGCCTGAGCTGTGAGGGGGCCCCAAAGCCACCGCAGCCCTCTGGTCTGATCGAGAGAGCTGCTTGGAGTCTGTGCAGCTGCCTTACACTGGAGAGCAGGCGCAGCAGGGACCTGGTGGCAGCCGCTCTGAGCGAGTTACTGCAACCGATGCCATTCTGAGCTCTCAGGTACAGGGTGCCAGGTCTACCCAGGGCTCAGCTTTGTCGCAGCCACCTCCACATGAGAGCTTTGCTTTCTGTCATGCCTTCAGATACTGTTTCTTTGCAACACAAAACTATAAAAACAGACAAAAAATTCCTTTTTCGACTGCTGCCAACGGCTGATAACGATGGGATTTTTCCTTCCACGTGAGGTAGGCCTTCTTGTACTAGAAAAATACCACTTTGTGCAAATTGAGTAATACTTTGTTTTATTGTGCTAAAATACAAATAACATAAAATTTACCACTTTAATCATTTTAAAATGTACAATTCAGTGGCATCAAGTATGTTCACGATGTTATACAGTCATCACCACTATCTAGTTCCAGAACATTTTTATCACTGCAAATGGAAAAGCCACAAGCGTTAAGCAATTACTCCTCATTCCTTCTTCCTCTCAGCTCCTGGCAACCACTAATCTACTTTTTTCCTCTATGGATCTGCCTATTCTGGATATTTCGTATAAATGGAATCATATACTATGTGGATTTTCTTGTTGTTGTTGTTATTTTTATTGAGTCAGTCTTGTTCTGTAGCCTGGGCTACAGTGCAATGGCATCAGCATAGCTCACTCCCGGGCTCAAGCGATTCTCCTGCCTCAGCCTCCTGAGTAGCTGGGACTATAGGCGAATGCCACCGCACCCGGCTAATTTTTCTACTTTTAGTAGAGACAGGGTTTTGCTCTTCCTCAGGCTGGTCTTGAACTCCTGAGCTAAAGCAATCCTCCCACCTTGACTTCCCAGAGTGTTAGTTTCACAGGCACGAGCCACTCACTGTGCCTGGCTGGATATGTGGCGTTTTATGCCTGGCTTTTTTCACTATGTGCAATGTTTTCAAGGTTCATCCATGTTGTAATAGGTATCAGTATTTCATTCCTTTTTATGGCTAAGTAACATTCCATTGTATGGATATGAACAATTTGTTTGCCATTCATTCACTGATGAATATTTGGGTTGTTTCCACATTTGGGCTATTGTTAATAGAAATGCTATGAATATTTGTGTGCAAGTTTTTATTTGAGTACCTATTTTCAATTCTCTTGGATACCTAATGGTAGAATTGCTAGGTAGTATGATAATTCCACGTTTGACATATTGCAGAACTGTCAAGCTGTTTCCAAGAGAGGCACATTTTACATTCCTACCAGCAATGTATTAGGGTTCTAATTTCTCCATATGGTCACCAACACTTGTTATTTTCTATTTCGGGGGGTTATTTTGTTTTTGTTTTTAGTTATGGCCATCTTACTAAGTGTAAAGGGGTATCTTACTGTTTCGATTTGCATTTCCCTAATAACTAATGATGTTGAATATCTTTTCACATGTTTGTGAGCCATGTGTATATCTTTCTTGGAGACATATCTTTTCAAGTTCTTGGCCCATTTCTTAAATTGGATTACTTGTATTGTTGTTGTTAAGCCATAAAAGTTTGAACATGAGAGTAAATTAGAAATCATCTTGAAAAGCACTCGTCTTGCAAAGGAAGCAACTGAGACAATGGGAAGTTACATGGCATGACCACGTCCACTCAGTTATTAATGAACCTGGGACTCAGATGCAGGTGTCCCGTCCCCTAGTGCTCGAGCTGTCCCTATCGCATATTCTGCTACATCATAAAACAAAGTTTTTAAAACAGTCAGCCGGCATTCAGGGGACAATCTGAAATATCGAAAGAGTGATGACTGCCAGGGAAATCTCAAATATTTTGGAATAATGAATCTGTATTTTAACTTATAAATAAGATTTAGGGTTTAATGAAGGTATTAAAGGAATACATATAAAACACACAACCCATAAAATGTGTGAATACGTATTTTGAGTGTCATTTGTGATTAAGGCAATTAACAAAGAGAATGCAAATTATAAATGGATTTTAATGATCCTCGCCTAAATCCAGATTTAAAATATCTATCAGACAAAATAAAATAAAGGAGTGAAATTGACATATGCTGAAAAATATTAAATATGAAATATTACTAAAAATTAATTCATTCTTGCTACTTTTACCATGCCCTCAAGGCTTTTAGCTTAGTTTTATTTTGTTTTTTTTAATTTCAATTAGTTGTAAAGCATAAAAGAAGGACACGAGAAGGAGTGAAAAGCTTTAAAAAAATGTTTAAAAAAATGAGTGATACTTCTCCAGAGACCAGATTTCTTTTGGCAATGAATTAAGTGGAGTGCAAGGAGACCAGGCCTGCCCCCTTGGGCTCTAAAGCCAACTTCTGCTGTTCTGTATCAATCAGAGTTTGGGGGACATCAGAAACAACAAGGCCAAAGGTCTAAAGCCACTGCGATGGGAGATAAAAGATGGAGCTAATCAGATGCTTAGATGGGCCAGGAACCAAAGCATGGATTTAGGATCAAAGCACTCAGCTATTTCAGATACAGCAAACAGAACAGAGCATGACCTTCATCTGGGGAGAGAATGTTCCAGGCCCAAATTTTCTCAGAGGTCAGGGATTATAAACGAAGGATCGTTGATAAAAACACAGACAGGAGTAAATTGCCTTAGTGCCTTGTGACCTGAAAGGTATATTTGCTCTGCTATTCTTTCCTGTGTAGGAGAGAACATCCTTTAGCTCAGCTACCAAAAAGCATTGTAACATTTTCCCTCAGAGTTTCCTTTCATTTTTTTTCATAATTTTAACATAATCAAAATTCATTCTTCCATTTATATGAGAAAGTCTTAAGAATCATCAGCAGTTATTCTTCATCTTGGCCTTTTAAATAATTTAAACAGTTTGAATATAATAGAATTGGGGAAATATTCTGATATTCCTGCATGGCATCTTACCTTTGGTGGAGAGAGGAGTCGTGGAGCAGAAAAAGGAGCCAGGAATTGTTACACATGAACTGGAATGCACTTGGAATCACATTTCTTCTGGTTAGATAGTTAATTTGCCTTGAAGACAAAGGAGTTTATTGTGTAGGAACTCAATTTCCTATTGGGATCTTATAAATTTCTCCCTATAGATAATGCAGACCATTAGTTTTAAACAATGGGCTATACCTTCTAAATACAAAATATGTTTCCACTTGATATCTGGCAATATGAAAACAAAACCATGCATTTATTTGCAGAAATTAAAATATGGACACATTTATTTGTTAGGAGAATAGTATAATTCATTGTTATATTTTCTGTGCTACCTTTGCAGGCATTCTTTTATTTTTAGTTTTAAGTAGTTGTCATATGTCCAATTTATAGCACCAACTCAAATTCACAGATATTATATGTAAATCTTTCTGCCACGTCTCCATTTGCTAGCTAAAATTTAATGCAGGAGAGAGGTGTATAGAATATGAAATGCTGGGAGTAAGATTTTTGTGATGGATCAGCCTTTGCTCAAAAAGTGGTGTGGCCGATGCAGCATGTTGCACACTCAAATCCAATCTGCATATATTCCTTGCTAATAGAAACCAATTTGTTCAGATATCCAGCTTTCAAAGAAAATGACCTTTTCTCCAGCTGAAGGATAAATTCTGATCTTTCTAAATTCCAGCACTGTCCACTAGGAATTTCTGGGATGACAGAAATGTTCCATTTCTGCACAGTCCAACATAATAGCCATTAGCTTTATGGAGTTTTTGAGTACTTGAAACATGGCTAGTGAGACTGAACAACTAAATTTTTAATTTTGTTTAATTTTACTTAATAAAACTTCAAATATAAATAAATGCATATGACTACAGGCTATTATATTGGACAGCACAATGCAACTAATCATGGTGATCTCATGCGCGTAATGGAGCTGACATCAATCACTGGACAAAATTTTGGCCAGTGGATGGGAAGAGAATGTTGCTGGCAAACAAAATGGTTCTTTTCTCCTATTGGACTATGCTCTACCCCTCATTGTTGCCTAGAATTCTGGCACCAATCTTAAACTGCACCATGGCAGAGCAAGGCTGCTTCAGAGTTGATTATTATTTTACAAATTTCTGTAAATGAGGATAATGAATTTTTCCTATTAAGGCATTTTAATTTGTGTCTCCTATTATTTGCAGAGGAAACATCATAATTAATACAAACATCTTCTAGATTATTATGTGATGAACTTGTCAGAAGTATTTTTTAATCTTCAAAATTAGTATAAGCTATTATTTGAATTTTAAGTAAAATAAAGATCATTTCTTTGTGTATAGTATATATCTTTGATATGGTAAGTACTTATGCAGTAACAATAATAATAGTGAAGATCATAGCTGTACAAATTTTCATATTTGTTGCCCAAACTGAAATTCATCTTAAAATCTTATAAATAGGTAGCACAAGTAAAATATATATGCTATTTTGTAAATGAATATATTGAAGTTAAAAAGGGTTAATAAGGTCAGACAGCTCATAAGTATTGGGAATATATTGGTTGTTTCTATATATTAATAATTATTATCGATAATTACTCTGTGTCAGCAGATTTCAAGAAGAATACAAGACAGACATACCATTTAGATAATTACATATTTAAGGACCTAGTTGTTTTTTGCATCCAAGAAATCTCCGGCTGTATATAGAACCAGTACATTTTTAATCAGGGAAGTAGGCTGGGAAATGTCACATTGTAGAGATGAGCAATATTTGCTTTATGGAAAAGTCTTTAAAAAAAGAAATAATTGAATTAAAAATTGGATTCTAAAAAATATATAAAATAAAGAATGTAAATGTATGAAGTTACATGTAGTGAATGACTCACTAAATTTCACAGCTAAGAAATTGATGAGAACTAATATTTACTACTATTAAAGTTAATTATTCAAACCTTAGGCCTTAAAATGTGGGTTATCAGTTGCAAATGTTGAGGCAGAATTTAGAAAGCATGCTTAACAGTGGAGCACTAAGTTGGTTTTAGTGTCTTCTTGCATTCAGAGATGATGCTATTGTTTTCCCTTGCCTTTCAGAGCAGGAAAACAACCTTTGAACACAACAGAGCCTTCTTAGTTTAGGTGTTAAGCTTGTGAAACTCTAGAATGGTTTGTTGAGGGAGACTGTGTATCTCCTTTCTGAAAGTATCAGTATAGACTTGTTCATCATGTGCTTGCAAAATGATTTTTTTCATGTGATGTACTACATGAAGATAAAGCAACAAACTAAAAAACTATTGAAAGTTCTTCCAACTTTTGTGATTTTATAATTTAACTTCAGTGTTATAAACTTAAGATGATCAACATATTCAGATGATATTGCAATTTAAATATTTTACCCCTGAGAAGTTTTAGTAATTTAGCTCATAAAAAAACTATTCCAGAATGCAAATTTGAGAGTGACTCAGGTGAAGGTAAACAGAAAGGGGACTGTTGCTGTATAAGAAACCTATTTCTAGATACTGCTAAGATGCAGCAACATCGAAAAAAGTACTGTAATAATAATAATATGTAATTATAATAACTATAAATCATGGATAATAGTCAAAAAGTTAGTGACTGTTGGGTTTACCTTGCACATTTCTCTTCTGTTAGAGATCACTGTCCTGCTGTCTGTCTGTTGTCCAATGTCTGAAAACAGTGGTTCTTCTTTATTTATTTTTGCTCATTTTTCTATTCATGTACAGTGGAAAATGATGTCATAACCCTGAGAGGGAAAAATCAAATCCCCAATTAGAATTGGAGATTCAGTATCAGTGGGAAATTTTGCCTCACTAATCATTTAGAACCAAAAGGAAGTTGTAACACTTTCAAGAGAAAACGGCCATGCAATGAAACTCAGCTGATAGGACCAAAGACAACTTCACAAAGACCTCTGTACCCTAGAATGGGGTGAATGCTGTGGAATGATTCTTATGCCCCAAAACATGGCACACAGCTCATTAAAAAGTGGCTGAAGCTGAATGAATGAAGGAATATTTCA
>RJWJ010010240.1:0-47536 GCA_004363605.1 Indri indri
CCACATATATTCTAGTGTTTTTATTTCTATGGGATGGAGTCCCGTGTGTGGGCTTGCCGGGTGAAAGAACATGTGGAGTTGTTTTATTTTGATATATGTTGCCAGATTGCTCTCCAACAAGGTCACAGCTGCTGGTGATGTATGTGGTGAAAAGCGTCCCTTCCCAGCCTGTCGTAGGTGTTATCCTGCAACCGATTTGCTAGTCTGATGTGAGCAAAGTGATATCTCATTGTTGTTTAATTTGCATTTCCCTATCTCCTAGGGAGACTGAGCATCTTTTTACAGTTATTCGCCATTTGAATGTGTTCTTCTATGAATAGTCAAAGATAGCTTCTGATCATTTTTGTTCAGATACTAATTGGCAAGAGCTCTTTGTATATATAGATATTAACCCTTTATCTGCCATTTGATTTGCATCTGATAGAAAGATCTCATCGAGTACTAAGTTGATACAGTATCCTATGTTTTCTACTAAAATCATAATGGCTTTATTTTTTAGATTTAAGTCATTGATTCACCTGGAATTTGTTTCCGTTTAAATGACATAAAGCAAAGTCCCAGTTTTATTTCTTCTATCTCTGCCATGTCCAACACAGTAGCCATAAGCCACTTGTGGCTATTGAGCACTTGAAATGTCACTGGTCTGAACTGAGATGGGCTGTAAGTCTAAAATATACACTAGATCTCCAAGACTTAGCATGACAAAAAAAAATATAAAATGTCTCATTTGTAACTTTTACATTGGTTGCATGTTGAAATGTTAATATTTTGAAGGCACTGGATTAAATAAAATATTATTAAAATTAACTTCACATATTTCCTTTTACTTCTTAGTGTGGCTACTAGAAAAATTTTAATTACATCCATACTTTATATTACAGTTCTATTGGACAGCTTTATTCCAGATACTCAGTTGTGCCATAACTATTTTTTAAACACTTTTGTTCTCTTTCACTTATCTTTTATCTGCCTCATGAGGGGTGTGTCTATTTTATTGCTCATAGTAGACGTCTGTCTTGTTCATCACTTCCCATCCTCTTTGAATAAGCCTTTTATTTTATTTTGTTATCATTACCTTTTGAGATAGAGTCTCACTCTGTTGCCTAGGCTAGAGTGCCATGGTATCAGCCTAGCTCGCTGCAACCTCAAACTCCGGGGTTCAAGGGATCCTCCCGCTTAGCCTCCTGAGTAGCTGGGACTACAGGTGTGTGCCACCACACCCAGCTAATTTTTTCTATTTTTTAGTATAGATGGGCTCTCACTCTTGCTCAGGCTGGTCTCGAACTCGTGAGCTCAAGCAATCCTCCCACCTTGGCCTCCCAGAGTGCTAGGATTATAGGTGTAAGCCACCATGCCGGGCTGAATAGGCCTTTTATGTTGGGGGCAATTAACAATCATGAGTTCCACCTCTCAGGGTCAGAGTTAGACCTCAAATTCCCAGCCTCCCTCACAGTTAAGATGTGCACATCTGACTTTTGTGGCATGAACTGGAAGTGAGCAGCACGAGGGATCAAGTTCTGCGTGGAGTTTCCATTTCCACAGGCCCCGGTGGCACAGGCCATGAGCTTTGAGGGTGGCAGTTCCAGGAAAGGTTGCAAGGACAAGTTCCTGCCATGGTGGGGTGGTGACAGCAGTGGCAGTTTCTTCATCAGGCCAGCACTGGGTATGGTTTAGGGCATTGCTTAACCCTGAGCCTGACTTTTCAGCCCTTGCAACAATACTATGAGCTGCTCAATATCTTTTTAATAAACTGGTTTTCTGCTTAATCATCCAGATCAGCTTCTATTCCTTGCCATACAGAACCCTGACTGTTGTATTGGGATTTTTTTCCTCAAAGAAATGGATTTTGGATTAATTTTTTCATGCTATTTGTTCCTACTGTTTCTAAACTACCATGGAAAGAAGCCATCTCCATAAAATAAAAGACCAAGGTGAAGCAGCAAGTGCTGATGGAGAAGCTGCAGCAAGTTATCCAGAAGATCTAGCTAAGATCACTGATGAAGGTGGCTACACTAACAACAGATTTTCAGTGTAGACAAAACAGCCTTCTATTGGAAGCAGATGCCACGTAGTACTTTCGTAGCTAGAGAGGAGAAGTCGATGCTTCGCTTCAAGCTTCAAAGGACAGGCTGACTCTCTTATTAGGGGCTAGGGAGGCTGGTGACTTTAAGTTGAAGTCATGCTCATTGACTATTCTGAAAATCCTAGGGCCCTTAGGAATTATGCTAAATCTACTCTGTCTGTGCTCTATAAATGAAACAACAAAGCCTGGATGACAGCACATCTGCGCGCGGCATGGTTTTCTAAATATTTTAAGCCCACTCTTGAGATCTACTCCTCAGAAAAAAAGATTCCTTACCAAATAGTACTGCTCATCGACAATGCACCTGGTCACCCAAGAGATCTGATGGGGACGTACAGAAGATTAACGTTATTTTCATGCCTGCTAACACAGCATCCATCCTGCAGCCCACGGAGTAAAGAATAGTTTTGAGTTTCAAGTCTTATTATTTAAGAAATATATTTCACAAGGCTATAGCTGCCATAGATAATGATTCCTCTGATGGATCTGGGCAAAGAAAATTGAAAACGTTCTGGAAAGGATTCACCATCCTAGATGCCATTAAGAACATTCATGATTCATGGCAGGAGGTCAAAATAGCAACATTAGCAGGAGTTTGGAAAAAGTCTATTCCAAATCTCATGGATGACTTTGACCTTGAGGACTTCAAGACTTCAGTGGAGGAAGTCACTGCAGATGTGGTGGAAACAGGAAGAAAACTAGAATTAGAAGTGGAGCCTGAAGATGTGACTAAATTACTGTGATCTCATGACAAAATTTGCTTGGATGAGGAGTTGCTTTTTATGGATCAGCAAAGTGGTTTCTTGAGATGGAGTCTATTCCTGGTGAAGGTGTTATAAACATTGTCGAAATGACGACAAAGGATTTAGACTGTTACATAGACTTAGTTGATAAAGCGGCAGCAGGTTTGAGAGGGTTGACCCCGATTTTGAAAGAATTTCTACTGTGGGTCAAATGCTGTCCAACAGCATTGCATGCTACAGAGAAATCTTTCATGAAAGAAAGGGTCAATCAATGTAGCAAACTTCATGGTTATCTTATTTTAAGAAATTGCCACAGCCACCCCAGCCTTCAGCCACCACCATTGTGATCAGTCAGCGGCCACCAACATCGAGGCAAGACCCTCCCCCAGCAAAAAGATTACAACTCACTGAAGTCTCAGATAACTGTTGGCATTTTTAAGCAGTAAAGTATTTTTAAATTATGGTATATACATTTTTTAGACATAATGCTATTGCACACTTAATAGACCACAGTATGGTATAAACATAGCTTTTACATGCACGGGGAAACCAAAAAATTCGTGTGGCTCATTTATTGTGATATTTGCTATATTGTGGTGGTCTGGAACCAAACTCGTAATATCTCCAAGGTGTGCCTGTGTGTCTTCCTTTGAATTCTCCTTTGATCATGTCTCATAGATTTTTACATTTTGTGCTCACACCGTTATTAATCAGAAATAATTTATACTTTCTATTTTGACTTGGTCTAACCCAATAGACAGTTAAAAGAGTGAGTTTTGATGTTCACGTCTGTAGGGGATTTGGCGGTGGTGAGGTTTTCGTTTGTTTGGCTATTCTTTGGTTGGCGGTTTCTAGTTTTATTGCATTGTGGTCTGTGAAAGTATTTCTGCCTTTTGGGATGTAGTGAAATAGCCCCTGAGAATTCCAAGGAGATGGTTGTTGAATATATACTTGCTGCTGCCCTCGTCTTTCTATTTCAAACCAGCTGCTGGACCTTTTGTGAACCAGGCAGCTTCCGGGGTTTAGAGACCTAGTGCATCTCTGGGGTCCAGGGACAGAGGTGCAGAGCCCAGGAGTGATGCTTGGAAGAAAAGTCAAGTCTGGGAACACTTGACCTGTGGAAATCCAAGGACTTTTCGAGGGAGAGGCTGCACCTGCCCCCGGGAGCAGTCTTTGGACTCACGGCTTCAGCACATGAAAAGCTGTGGGGAGCAAACAATTATGCTGAATTCTCTCTTCCCTGGGAAAATGCCAGCCATTGCAGCTGAGGAGACTCGAGGGCAGAGGGAGACCTCTGGGACCAGTCACTTGCCGGCTGGTGCGCTGTGGACCCAGCAAGGCAAAGACTGCTGGGCCGTCCATTACTCGAGAGACTGACCCTCCCTAGATCCCCAGCAGCTGAGCATGTGCCCTGATGAGCCAACACAGGCAAATACCAATACATCCAGGGGGACCTAGCAGCAAGAACGAGAAAGAACCGGCATATCCCAGAGAACTGCAGCTACAAACCTACTGGAGGAGAGAGAGGATACCCTGAACCAGAAACAAGGATGATGACGACACGTGAGGAGCTGCAGAGACGGCAAATACAGTGCATGTGTGCACGCACGCGCACACACATGTTCTGGACCTAAAGAGAAATCTCATTTTCAGACTACCAATTTCAGGAGATGTATCAAAGGAGAGGATGGTCACTGTTGAAACCTGACCTGGAATACCAAATGCAAATAAAACAAAACAAAACAAAACCCAAATCAAAAAATGCAAAGAGATGGAAATTATGAGGTGAAATAAACAAAGTTTGAGGGACTGAGGCAGGCAACCAAATACTTGCACATTTGTATTATTCAATATTGGAATTATTAATATTGGAGGAATGAAAACGTGTAAAATGGAGCAAACGGAAGATGGGCAATCATTGAACGAATAATGGAGGAAGTCCCTGGAGATTTTACAATAAAGACTTGATCTGTAGATTGGAAGGACCCACTGAATTCCCAACAGAACATACAAAAAAAATCATACTCATCTTTAGGCATGTCCTGAAAAAAAATGACTGAAATCCCAAGTGTAAATACAAAAGCTTACCAGTTTCCAGAGAAGAAAAATAAGTAATTTACAGAGAAACAGCAAGACTTGCATTTGACTTTTCATCTGCAACCCTGGGGGCAAATGATGGTGTAACTATATCTACAGACTTCCAAGAAAAGGGGAATCCTAAGGAAAGCCCTAATAGTAACGTGGGACTTTAAGTACTGAAGGATGTCAGCCTAGTGTCTGGGGAAAGGGCAGAGGAAAATGGAGAATGAAAGTGTTTAAATCTCTGGGGGTCGGGGAGACGTGAGAGTATTATAAAGGGGTCATCTGGATGTGGGGAAATAGACGGTATTTTTTCATATCATGGAAGATTATATAATTGCAATTATGTATTTTATTCTGAATGTGAAAAAGGAAAGATAACTAGTTATGGAATGAAAAAGTACAGAACACCAAAATCTATAAGAAAAAAATATCTAATAAGTGGCCATGTTATCGATCTGTCAAAAACAAGAAAAAGAGAGACATAATAAAGTACAATAAATAGTAAATCTAAGTTAAAATGGAAGAAATTAAATAAATTAAATCCGTTTTTACACAAATTTCAAATGGGCTGAATGCTCCTGTTAAAATCCAAAGTCCACTAAATAGGACTGAAGAGCAAAACCCAGCCATGTGCTATTGTTAGGAATATTGTGTCAGTCAGAACTGCGCGTAGCAGAAACCCAACTCACAGTGGTTTAAATGTGTAAGAAATTGAATTTTCCTTGAGAAACAAGAGCCCAGGGTGGGCAGTGCAGAGAGAGGGCCGCTGCTCAGAAAACCTCTACTCTCTACTGTCTATTCCAGCTCCCCCGACCCTCAGCACCTCTGTCGGCCTCGGGGGCTTACCCGGTGGTATGAGCCAACCTGCACTGCCGAAGGCTCTGAGCCCTCTCTGGTCACCATGCCATTCTCACTGCGGGCCATGATAGATGCACTTGTCTATTCACCATCAAAATTGGACAACGGACCCATATGCCCAGCTCAGACTTCCTCCTCTGTTGACTGGTCACAAGGGACCCTTCCCCCCAACACCATGCAGCCATAGGTATGAGCCAAGGGAGAGCAACAGGTGGATGCGATGGGGGTCTGGTCACCTGCTCCTGCAGCTCGCTTGTGCCATCTGGTCCTCCTTCTGCTCAGTCCTCCATGTCCCACTTCCATCCTGGCATGCTGCTGGGCCCACCTGATTGTATGACTTGATCTGACAAAGTCTGACTCACCGTGGACAGCTCTGGCTGCGTGGCCATTTGCTCTCCCATGGTCAGGTGTCCACCCCTACCAGGGCCAAGTAGACTTGGGAGCTTGTGATGGTTAATTTTAGGTGTCGACTCGACTGGATTAAGGAATAGCTAGAGAACTGGTAAAGCATGACTTCTGGGTGGATCTGTGAGGGTGTTTCCAGAAGAGATTGGCATGTGAGTCGGTGGACTGAGAGGGGAAGATCCGCCCTCGCTGTGGGCAGGCACCATCCATTCAGCTCCTCCCCGCCCCCCACCACAGAAAAGGCAGAGAAAAAGTGATTTTCTCTCTCTGTCCTGGAGCTGGAATACTCTTTTTCTCCTGTCCTTAGACGTCAGAACTCCAGGCTCTCCAGCTTCTGGACTCTAAGACTTACACCAGCAACCCCCAGGGTTCTCAGGCTTTGGGCCTCAGACTGAGAATTACATCATCGGCTTCCCTGGTTCTGAGGCTTTCAAACTTGGACTGAGCTATGCTACCAGCATCCCAGGGTCTCCAGCTTGCAGGTGGCCTGTCGTGGGACTTTTCAGCTTCCACAATCGCGTGAGCCAATTTCCCCAATAAATCTCCTCTCATATAATTGTATCTCTCCGTATATATCCCATTGGTTCAGTCTCTCTAGGAATTCTGATACAGGGCTATTTACTGAAAGATGTGTAATTCTCTGCTGCAGGTGACACAGCCTTGCTCTAGAACCTCGGGGGTCTGAGTTGTGCTTTTCCCAGTAAGACTTGCCATAAACTTTACTCAATGTCTTTGCTAAGCACGGATATCTCTAAAAACACAGAGCCTGCTAGGTCACATGGCCCCAGCTTCAAGGCCACTTGCATGGCAGCTGGGACCTGCTGCAGAGCTCTTTCCCGCTCTGGGTCTTTCTCAAAAACAACCCTTTCATTTCACCTGGTATTTAAATCACAGCAATATTACCACGTCTGGAATATGCCACCTCTAGAACCCAAAGAATTCTACAGGCATGGCACATCCTTCTTTCTGGCAGATGAAAGATGCAATAGTTTCCCTCTTACTTTGGAGGGAATGTTCCAGCATGCTTCAGAACGTTGGAACCCCCTCCCCAGTTTTACTTATTTGGCAGGCCCTGCACCTTTGAAGTGTTCATCTCATACCCTCTGGAGTGTCTGTTTCTTACCATGGCCTCGGCATTCTAGCCACGCCACCCAGTCCAATTAGCACATGTCATCAGTAGTGGGGACCAGTGTGATGGTCTGCAGATGTGCAGCCAGTGTGTGATGCTGCTTTCTGACGGGGACGGGAAAGAGCACATTAGGCAGATCAGAGGCTGCATACCGTGCGCCTGAGGCTTGCTGGCCTGCTCCAGCTAAGGTGCCACACCTGGCACAGAGGCCATACTGAGGCTACCGTTTGGTTGAGTTTGGGCTAGTCCATTGTCACCTGCAGGATATGTCTGGGTTTCGCAGGGGCCGGACTGGTCAATTAAACGAGACATGGGGAGACTGCCACCTCAGTGTCGTTCAGGATTTTAAGGGTGGCACTGATCTCTGACATTCCTCCTGGGATGGATATAATATTGCTTTGATTTATGCTTTTGGCTGGGCGGAGGGAAGCTGTTTCAGAGGCTTCTGTGGCCTTTCTCACTCTGATAGCTCATACCCCACAGGCCACGGAATCAGCGTGGGAGCTGTGCCGATTGCCGGTACGTCTGCTCCAGGTGAGAACTGGGGAAATGAGCATGGGGCTGGCTCACGGTCTAGTGCACACACTGTAAGTCAGACTTGGGCTGGATCCATTTACTTCCTGCCCTTCGTATGCTCCAGTTTAACAGGGAGGCCAGGATGATGCTCTGGGTCCCTGGGTATCAGTGTCAATCTAGGCCATGTGCCAATAGCTCTCAAAATGTTTGAGTGTTCCTCCGTCCCCAGCATATGGTCATCTGCCATGGTGTTGCAGGGTCCTCCTGGGGGTCCAAAACTTGTTTAAATCCCAAAACTGGTTCAAGTCTGAAAACTGAGTGAAGGATTGTGTGACTTTTTTGAAGAGTGATCACCCTCGACCAACTGACCAAAAACGTTAAATTGTGAAAAATGTGTATCTCAGTGCAGAGGAAATGCAGGGTCATACATTTCTATGTATAATATGCACAAGGAAAAGACTGGCTGGGAATACAGAGGACTGTTAGCCACCTACCTCTCAGCGGCAGTATTACGGGCCATTTAATTTTATCCTTTAGACTGAAGGAGTTAGACATATGCCACTCTGGCATAGTGACTATTCTGAGTTAAAGGCTTGAGAAACAGCAGGTACAAGATCTCTTTGACCTTCCTTCTGTTTCTTGAAAGGAGGAGATGAAATTACCATGTGAAGATGCCCTCCTTATCCCAGGGGGAGAGGAACATTCTCATCATCAAAGACAGGAAGGGGGCGCCGAGGGAAATCTTTCCAAACAAACCTTGTTAGCCTCTTCCTTGTTTCCTCGTCACTTCTCCACCCAGTCAGCCACGCTAGCCCAAGCTGCTTGGCCTTGTCACGTTTCATAATTTACTACCTGTCTAATTCCGTTTATAGGTGTTCATTCGCACTGTGTCTTTGGGCCTAAATGTGTGTGCTCTTCTCTTGTTGATCTGTCTTACGTCGGTTTAACTATTTCCTGCCCAGTCAGGAAAAAACTCTGACAAGAGTAAGGTAGAATTTTGCCTTTCCCACAATGCGTTAATGTATCTTTCACATTTTTTGTACCACAGCAGAGGCATTGCCATGCCAGAGATTACATGTGTAATGTGTGTCTTCTGTTCTCTGGAGAGAGGTTCCAGAAAATCGTCTTGGCACAGCTGGATGTGGCTGTCATCTCCCTACTCTCTGAAGGGTGGATGTGAGTATTTGACATCACTTAAGAAGTCTTCCTAGGAAAGAAGTCTTTTGAATTAATGAAGGTGGCTCCCTCCCCCAGAGGAGTAGGAAAAGGACCCACTGCCTGGGGAAAGGGATTTGAATCAACCCTTTTGTTAAAAACTTAAAGATACACTTGCTGTACAACCCAGTTATTTCACTCCTAGCTATTAAAGAGAAACGAAAACACATGTCCATATAAAGACTTGTACATCAATAGTCATAGCAGCTTTATGCATGATAGCCCCAAATTAGACACCACCCAAATATCCACTAAAAAGCGAATGAAAGGACCAATTGTGGTATATCCTTACAACAGAATACTATACAGCAATGAAAAATAGTGAAGTATTCATACAGCCAACAACATGGATGAATCTCAAAATAATTATGAGTGAAAGAAGCCAGAAAAGAGTCCATAGGGTTTGAAAATGCTAACTAAGCTAGCGTGACACAAAGCTGATCAGTGGTTGCTTGGGGATGGGGGATGGGGGTGGGGGATGGGAGGTAGGAGTATTAAGGCACAGGAGGAAACTTCGGGGATGGCTCGAGCAGAACAGCGGAACTTAAGTTTCCAGGTGGGGCCATTCTAAACAATGACAAGCTCTCCAGTTAGGTACTGTTGAGTTTGGACAGCATGATGGCACACCCCAAATTCTAGGAGAAAGATTTGGCTTACATATCCCTAAATTTCAAGTGTAGGACGATGATGGTGCTTTCCCTTATTCCAGTGTTGCTCAATCTTTATTTTTAAAGTTATAGTTCCCCCAAGAAACCTTTTTACATATTTTTTTCCTAATTGTCCTCCTCATGAATATTCAATTCCATAGATATACCGTGTATCTGTTTATGTACTGTGGTTCTCTGGAGGGCCACAAACCAGTGTAATAGCTAAGATTTGGGGGGATGCCAATAACCAATTTTCACCCCTTTGGGGGCTATATTGCCCTGTTGAGAATGCATGGCTTACTCCTATCAGAAAAAAATTAAAGTGGGCAGGCAAAAGGCAGTATTGTACCTAAAATGTAAAGCTGTCTGATTTGATTCTTTAATGGAAGCGCAGCAACACACAACTAAAAAAAATGTTTCGCTAGCACTATGTGTTGCTGTGGGTTAATGAAAATGGGGGGCTGAGATGAGATGAGGAGCAGGGGCTTGGTGGACGGAGCTTTCAGCCTCCGCAGGGAAGTGGTGGGGTCTTTCCTATGCGACCAGAGCCCTCTGCTGGGCGTTTCAGGAACAGCCGCCAGTGAATTCAATGCAGCCCGTTCATTTAGGAGCTGTTTCTCCAGTTTCCACCACGTGCACGTGCCGAGAGCGAGGCTTGGGTTTGAGGCTCAGCGGGGTTTCATAACTGAGTCAGAACCACGCCATGGCGAGCGGTCAAACTGGCATTTAGAGTCAGGTTTCTCTGAACCCAAAGCCCACAGTCTCTTCCTCTGCATAGCTCCTGAGCATAGCTGTGCGAGTCCCCCCAACCCCCTTAGGTCCCATCGTGGGGTGATGCCATGGGCTCAGATGAATGCCACCCACCCCGTGGGCTGCCGTGAAGCTCAGGAACTCAAGACCAGGGGCTCGGTGTACATTGAGCAAGCAGCAAACACTGTGGCAAGGAGCAAAGAAGCCAGCCTCTCCCCTAGAGAGAAAGCAGTGACACAGTGACCACACTGAGGTCTCCTCACCTACACAGCTGCCTGCATGACTGGCTGCTGGTCCTTTATTACCTAAGAGCAACCAGAGAAGTTACGGGGACCGCCTGCGGCCTCATCCAGAGGCGGGGGAGGAACTATCCCTGTAGCATAGATTTAAAGGGACAGTGGAAAATAAAAATCAAGCTGCTTTATAATTTCATACCATGTTTGGTCAGGATATGGCAGGGACAGCCTCGCTGGTAAGCGGTGGGTGATGTGGCTCCAAAAGGCACTGAGTCAGTGCCCTGAGTCCATTCAGACACCAACCAGGGGAACCCCATGGAACACTTGTGCCGAGGACTGGCTGGCACTGGGCACCGGCAGCCCCAGGAGCAGGAGGCCAGATACAGAAGAGACAGTGTTTATCAAGATTGGATGGAGAAGGTACATCCCTACCACTGCCTCAGCATCTGTGCATCCCCCCACCCCGCCAAGTTTAGCATTAATCCAAAAGAGAAAGAGGTAAATGAAGAGAAAAAAAAATCTTGACTGTCTGAGTTCTCAATCAGAAAGGACTAGGAAGTCTCAGAATTTGACTCAGTTTGTCTGAATGGGACCAGATTCAGTCTTTGTCATCAGGCAGAATGCGGACTCAGAGTCAGAAATGAAGTTGTTATAGAAAGTCATATTTTGGGGGGCCAGGGGCGTACATGATTTTGAAAATCTGTCACTGCAAATGGGAGGTGCACGCCTCAGCGCGGCAGGGGGTGTAGTTTCTTTTCTTTTTCTCTTCCCCTCCTGGTCCCAGAAGGAACTGCTAACCCACATTGTGTGTGGATCATGGACGGGTACTGAATTTTGTTAAATTCTTTTTCTGTATTGATTTATAGGATCATGTGAACTTTCTTCTTCATCCTGTTAATACGGTAGATTTCACTGATTGATTTTTGAATATTGAAACAGCCTTGCACTCCTGCAGTAAGCCTCGCTTGATCATGGTGTGTAATTTTTTATATGGTTGAATTCTATTTGCTAATATTTAATAAAATTTTTGCATCTATATTCGTGCTATGGTTTATATTTGTACCGTCTTTTTGGTTTTGGTACCAGGGTAAATACTAGCTTCATAATATAAATTGGGAAGTTTACCTTCCTCTTTAATTTTCTGGAGGAGATTTTATAAAGTTAGTGTCAATTCTTCTTTAAACTTTTGGTAGAATTCTCCAGTGAAATCACCTAGTTCAGGAGATTTTTTTTTTTCAGTCTTAAAATTAAATTACAAACTCAATTTCCTTAATTCCATTTCATATTGGGTGAGTCATGGTAGTTTGCAGTTTTGAGGAATTGGCCTATTTAATCTAAGTTGTCAAATTTATGTGTGTAGAATAGTTTGTAGCATTCCCCTATTATTCTACTGATGTTTGCAGAATCTGTGGCGACATCCCATGTTTCATTCTTGATATCAGAAATTTGTCTTCTCTCCTTTTTCTTTGTCAGTCTTTCTAGAGGTTTGTCAATTTTATAGATCTTTTTAAAAAGCCAACCCATTGATTCATTGATAATTCTATTGTTTTCCTGTTTTTGATTTCATCTTCTATTTTAGGTGGCTTCTTTTGACACCTCTCTGGCAGAGGAGATGTGTCACCTTGTTACTGCCAGGTGCTCCATGTGGCCTCTGTTGACATTTGGGGAAGGAGGGCAGGTCTACATTATTGCCTGCCAAACTATCTATAAAACTCCTTTCTCCTAAATTCTCAGGGAGATGGATTTAAGAAATTCCTCCCATCTCCTTGCATGGCACCTGCAATATTAAACTCTTTCTCTGCCATAACCCCTGCTGTCTCAGTGTATTGGCTTCCTCTCGAGCAGTGGGCAATGAACCTTTAACAATGAGCTGTAACAGTATCAGCATGACTTGTCACTGGTGATGTTCACTGTATCACTTGGTTAGGGCAGTTCTGTCAGGTCTCTTTACTATAAAGGTATTATTTTCCCCTTTCCATACTCCATTCACCAAAAACCGGTCACCAAGTCCAGCCCACACTCAAGGGGAGGGAATAAAGCTCTACCTCCTTCAATCAAGATGTGTCGAGATCTCTTAAGTTTTAAAAAATTCTTCTTCAATTGCTTCTCCCTTGCTCCCTTTTATTTGTTGAAGAAACCAGATCCTTTGTCCAACTTTCCCACCATCTAGGCTTGCTGACTGCTCCCCTGTGATGTCATCTAGCAAGTTCCTCTGTCCCTACCATCTCGTGTAAATTGGTAGGTAGAGGCTTGATCAGGTTTAGATTCCAGTTTTGAACATGATTATATGGCGTTATGTTCTTTCATTAGGAAACATGTAATATTGTTGCTTCCTCTTTTTAAAAAAATGTTAGCAGCTGTTAATGATCATTGTCCAGCTCCACGAGTGCATTCGGGGTTACAAAATGGTAATGTGCTTATTTTAACATGATTTCTTCATTCGTTAGTTGTAATACTTCTAGAAAGAGAAATGTTCCCTTCACAATTATTTGGTTACCCTGAGGAACAGTTCATATAGGAAAGGCAGAATCAAGGATTTATCTTCCCTTTATTTTCCAGTTTTCAAAGCATCCTCCAAAGGTGACCGACGCTTTTCTTTTGAATGATTGTTTTTGTAGTTTTTTGCATTCCCAAAAGAAATGCTACTGAGTATGGTTATTATTCTTTCAATGTCTTGTTGGATGCTATTTCCTAGAGTTTTATTTAAGTGTCTCATCTATATTAATAGATGAAATTGATTTATATCTTGTGGTGACTTCCTGATTTTACACACACGCGTGCGTGCGCACACAGGCTGTTTAAATCATTTCTAATCATAATCTCTGTGGGAACTAAAAGAATCATGCATTTATGGGATAGGAAAAATTACCTTTGCAAGCAAGCATTCCATGTACCTAATAAAGCAGAAACTCTTGCATAATCACTAATAAAGGGGCCACAGAAGCTTATGGGAAATGGTCCTGCATTACCCAGAGGATGTCACCAGGGACAGATGCTCAGTAGCTCCTTTTGCACATGTGCAGTTCCATTTTGCGGTAACAGGTTGCTCTTGCTCTGTCTATAGCCTTATGGGAGAAACTCCCTGTCTTTGTGGTCCAAATACTAGTCCTGGGAACCAAACTGAAAGGAAAGTGGCTTGAAATGGATCTCTGCAGAGCCTGGGGGTGAAATGGGGAGGGTGTTGGGTGGAATTGACTTGTGCTCCTGGGAGGTAGAAACAAAACATTGAGGAATCTTAGTGTTTCTCAGGCTGCTGTCCTGGACTTGGTCTCAGAGAAAGGCAGGAAAGAGATAACCTCAGCTCCAAATCTTCTGATACTAGGGCTGGAGAGTTGGGCAAGGATCAAATGGGCTAGGTTTGCAGTTGCTCCCTTCTCTGGAGCAGGGTGCTGGATGGGAGACCAGGAATGTGCATCAAAGGGCACCAGAGGTGGTTCTAGAAACTGCTTCTGCCAAATGTGGCCTGGCCAGCATGCAGCTTGGTACTCTAAGAGGTAAGTTCCTCAAGAGCAGCTAGGAAGAGAATGAATATTATGTGCTGACCTGGAAAAGGCAAGGAGAGTGCAAACTCATGTAAGAAAGGGCAACAACACTGGAGTCAGAGAGACCTCTGGGTGCAACTTAGGGTCTCTATGGAGTCTCAGTTTGCTTATTACTTTAGTAATTTTAAGGAACACCTATAAGCCTTGTTTTTCTTATCTTTTAAGATGAACATGGAAAGAGAACTTACCTCATAGTCTTTTTATTTTTTTTGAGATAGGGTCTCGCTCTGTTGCCTAGGCTGGAGAACAGTGGCCTCATCATAGCTCACTGCAGCCTTGAACTCCCAGGGCTCAAGTGATCCTCCAGCTTCAGCCTCCTGAGTAGCTTGGACTGCTACAGGTGCACACCACCATGCTTGGCTGATTTATTTTGTATAGAGATATGGTCTCACTATGTTGCCCAGGCTGGTCTCAGACTCCTGGCCTTAAGCAATCCTCCTGCCTCAGCCTCCCAAAGTGCTGGGATTACAGGCATGAGCCATCATGCCTGGCCCTGTTTTGAAGATTAAATGTGCTATGTATACCTTTGCTTGCTGCATAACATTACTACTACTACTATTACAAGGTACCTGGCTAGGTCCTGTTAATTAAACAAACCAATGAAACTTCTTACCTACTGTGAGGTTGATATTGCCTTCTTTATTTTTAATAAGAAAATGGATACTCAGAGAAGAGAGTCATTAAACATCAAAAAGTAGCTGATGGAAGTGCTGGGGTTAAATCCCAGAATTGCTTTATTTCATATTTCATGCTTCTGCAATATGCCACACTGCCTAAAACCCAGATTTGGACTTTAACTATCTTTGAATTCTTCAGAGCACTCAGCCCAATGTCTTTAAGTGACTCTAAGAAATAAATGTTGAATGAAAACTGACTCCCGCCTCTTAGTCCCAGGATTTCTTGGTGTTTCTTTTGGTGTTTGTGGACAATCTACATTCCTGCAGCTTCAGGATGGCTAATGGCTTCTACAGCCTTTTTTGTTCTTAGCAGCCCTGGTTTGAGTTTACCAGAAGCCAATTTGAGATTCCAGGGACTACTGAGTACCATCAGAGGCAGATACTGATCACCAGGTGGGACATTCCATCTAAAATGAAGTTGTGCTTGGGGCCCAAATACTGACTCCATGTGACTACAATGGCTGTTTTATGTTGGGAGAAGATTCCAGCAGTAGGAATCCAACAACTTCTGGTAGCAAAGTAGTCTAGGAAATGTAGAGTCTAGTTGGACGGCCACATGCCCTGCTAACATTCTGTAGGGAGTTCTGTTAAAGGAAGAAGGGGACAATGGCTCACAGCTTTTAACATCTATCTTTTCCCCTGAACTACAACTCCATGGAAGTTGGGTTAAACAACACAATCCCAAGACTTACCCTTATGTAGTCACACTTTAGTGGATGAATGTTTAAAAACCTCAGATATATTTTTGCCATCCCTCAAATTTCAAACTCCCTTTGTCATCTGGTTTTAGACACATTTTTTGTAAACCACATATAGTTGGATTTAGTTTTTTAGCTTACCATTAAGCTATTTCTGCCTTTCATGTAGGAATTCAACTTTTTCATATTGTGATACCTTTTATGATTTTTTTTCATTTTTACTTGTTTACAGTTTACTGTACTTTGATTTTCTTTTCCACTTTTTTTTACTTTTTCTATCTTGGTCAATGTTCACTTTATTATTTAAAATAATTTAGAGGAAATTTTACTAGGAAACAAACGGAAAAATACAATAAAAAAAATCAAGGCTACATCCAAATGGCTAGTGGTATAGATACCTGAAAAAGTCATTAAGGAGACCTTAATTACAGAAAAATAGATGAAAGTAAAAAAAAAAATCTTAACTATGATTCTTCATTAATGTTCTAATGTAAATATTTCAAACCTTTTTCTTGAAAATACTCTTATTAACATAAATACATGTATATAAATGTGCACATACATGATATAAAGAAAAATAATAAAAGGAATACCTGTGTACTCATGACCCATTTAAGAAACATGAAGCTTCCTCTCTGTCTCTTCCTACAAGCAAACCTTCCTTTCTCTACAAATGTAACTGCTATCCTAGAGTTTGTGTTAATCTTACACTTGCTTCCCTTTCTAGTTTTACTGTTTATATATGTATCCCTAAACGATGCATTCTTGATTTGTTTTTGAACTTTATATAAATGAAATAACATAGTATCTATATCTTTCCTTTTTTCATTCAACATTAAGATATAACCATGTTGATGTGTTTAATAAAGGTTATTTTTCACTGTTGCGTTTCCACTATATGACCATACCAACCTTTATTTATCTAGTTTATTGTTAATTGACATTTGAGTATTTTGTTTTTGTTAAATTATAAAAATTATGTCAATGTTGCAATAAACATTCTTGTACACGTTTGTGGATGAAGATGTGCAAGTTTCTCTAGGGCAGTGTCTTCCTGTGGTGGTGGAGTCTCATCCAGTATGAGACTACTGGATGAGACTACTTCCTATCCCTTGACTGACACATTGCAGGGCATTTAGCATCCTTGGCCTCCTACCTATTAAATGCCTGTGGCATCTTCAGTCATATTGACAATAAAAACAATGTTTCCAAACACTCTTTAGGAAGCCCAGCTGAGCACTACTGTTTTATGGTATGTACCTAGAAGTGGAATTGTTGGGCCACAGATTATGTGACTGTTCAATGTTCACTTATAATATATATTGCATTCTTGTGGTTCAGAGACAATGGTGAGTCCCCATATGCAAATGCAACATACACAGAATTTGTTAGACAGCACACTCATACCCTATACATACAGCCCACTGTGGCTCAGAAAGTCTTCACACATATGTTTAATGCTGGTGTGTCAATGACTTCAATAATTCATACTTTTACAAAAGGTCTATGTTTCACATTCTATTAAAAGATTTTCTGTTATCTTTTCTATAATAAGTTTGATATCACATCCAAAATGTGACTCCTAGTTAAACAATGTTTCCACAAGAACATTTTTATCCATATTTCTTAAAATTATGTATTTCCCCTCGACAACTCTGAATACTTGCTGAAAGCTTTCACATTTTCAAAGCATTCATAAGATTTCACTCCTACATTAACTCTCTAGTTCCTATTAGTTATAACCTATTAACAAAGACTTTTCTACATGTGTTAACACCTTAGCCTTTCTGCCCCCTGATGTTGCTGATGTTCAGTGAGTTTGGCTTGAAGACACAGGTTTCTGCACATGGAGGGTGTGGACAGGAGTTTTCTTCTTGTGTGTTTTTCTTTGATGTTTGGTGAGGGCTGACCTCTGGCTGAAGGATTTTCTACATCCGTTACATTCATAGGGCTTTTCCCCTGTGTGAATGCGCTCATGTTTTGTGAGGGCTGACTTTTCATAGAAGGTTTTCTCACACTCGGGACGTTTGTAGGGTTTTTCTCCTGTATGAGTTCTCTGATGCACGATGAGGTTGGATTTCACACAGAAAGATCTCCAGCACTCAGTACACTTATACGGTTTCTCTCCTGTGTGGGTCCTTTGATGCTGAGTAAGGTTTGACTTCACACAGAACATTTTCCCACATTCGTTACATTTGTATGGCTTCTCTCCTGTGTGAGTTCTCTGATGCACTGTGAGTGCTGATTTCTGGCAGAAGGACTTTCCACACTCATTGCATTCATGTGGCTTTTCTCCTGTGTGGGTTCTCTGATGTTCAGTGAGGTTGGACTTCACAAAGAAGGACTTTTCACATTCACTACATTCATAGCGTTTTTTCCCTGTGTGTGTGCTCTGGTGTTGTGTAAGGTCCGTTTTCTTGCAGAAGCTTTCCTCACACTTATTACAGTCATAGGTTTTCTCCATTTTGTGAGCTCTCTGATTTGGGGTGAGGTGTGACTTCCTCCTTAAGGCACTCCCACTTTCATTACACTCACCAGGTTTTTTCTCTGAGTGTGTTCTCTGATGTCGAGCACGTTTTGACTTCTCAAAGAAAGATTTCCCACATTTATCACCTTTACAGTTTTTCTCTTCTGTGTTAATTCTCTGACTGAGAGGGAGGTGCGATTCCTTCTTTGAGGCTCTTTCACTGTCATTACGCTCGCTGGGTTTTCCTGTTGTGTGAGTTCTCTGATGTTGAGTAAGGCGTGATTTTTTACGAAAGGATTTTCCACACCTTTTACAGTCATAGATTTTCCCTCTGGCACGTGCACGAGTCCACTCATTTTGAGTGTGGTATGACTTCCTCAAGGCTTTTGCACTTTCATTATACTCTTCAGGTTTTTCTCCTATGTAGAGTCTCTGATTTGGGGTGAGGTTTGACTTCTTGCTAAAGGATTTCCTAAATTTATTACATTTATAGTGTTTCTCCCCTATGTGAGTTCCTTCATGTTTCGCCTTCATGCATGAGGAGCTCCCATTTTTACTGGGCTCATCTGGTTTTCTCTCCCTAAGGCTCTTGGACAAGAATTGAGCTTTAACTTTTGGATAAAGGTTTGTCTGTATTTGTTACCTGCAGAGGGCTTCTCTACTGTGTGAGCTCTCTTATGTGTAACAAAGGCTGTCTTTCTGTGAAAGCCTTTCCCACAGTTATTATATCCAAGAAGTTGCTCCAAAGATGAATCCTTCTGATGTTGAATAAAGTCCTCGTTATGACCGTGGGATTTCTTCTTTTGATAATTTTCACAGGGTTTGTTCCCTGTATGAGTTTTCTTAGGCTTAATATCAAGGAACCACATCCATTGAAATCAACAGACTTCCTTCTTACATGGTTTCTATTACTAACAATTAATTCTGAAACATTTTCCAAGCTTGTTTCAAATTAATCATATTTATGGGACACTTTTCTTGAGGGCACTGAGTTTGTGGCCATATTAAGTACTTCCCTTAAGGTCTTGCTTTTCTCATTAATCAGTGTTTTGTTGTTTAGCAACAGAGCTTGCCTCAAATATCTGTCTTTATTTTCTTGGCTTCTCTCTTTCACATTATTGGCTTTCTGGACTTCTAGAAATATGAAAAATTAACTGTACATTATAAACCTTAACACATTTCTTAAGGAAGGGGATTGTACATAGCGCTCTATGCTGAGTTGCTTCTTAGGTTTTAGGCACAATCTCTTGGGATAGCAGAAATCCTAAGCAAATATTTAGTCTAGTCTTTTCATTGGGTAATGTGAAAACAAAGACAAAAACACACATGGTAGTAAAAAAAGGGAGAGAAAGCTGAAAATACAAGTAGCTTTGTTTTGTTACAAATAGGACCTCCAAATGGTAGAGAGCTTGGAATAAAACACAAGGAATGGTCAAACGAGAACAAAGGATGTCAGGAAAATGATTAATACAGGATGTATTAAAAATAAAAATGCAGTAAAGATAGGGGACATTGAGTGGGGAGATAAGGATAACCAAAGAGTGATCAAGGGAAATGTCAGAGCAAGGATTAGGTTTGGAGGCAGATCAGAGACTAGATTCTTATCTATCTCCCCCCGTACCTGAATTACTGCAGTAGCCTCCTTACTCTACTCTACATGCTTCCAATATTTCTCTTCTTTTACATTCTGCACACCGACTCCCAATTACGGTTTTGAAATCATTCATTTCCTCAGGTCCAAAGGTCAGTCCTATGGTTCAGGCCCTATCTCTCCACATAGCTTTGCTATGGAAAAACAATGTGCAAAGAGAATGTTAAAGAAGCAAGAGACAACAAGCCATGCTTACAACAGGATCCCATTCCCCTCCCTACCCTGATTGTTGGCGCTAGTGTTTGATTCTATCAGAGTTAACCAAGAGTAATCTGTCCTGATTGACAATCCGACTTTTCCCTCTTTCAGTCTGCTGATTTACTTTACCAAGTGGTTGTGCCCTGTCACGGTGCTGATTTTTAATTCTCTATTTTTAGAGAAGTTTTAGGTTCATGGCAAAACTGAGTGGAAAGTACAGATTTCCCACATGCCCCATGACCCCACATATGCACAAGCTCCCCAACTATCAACATCCTCCACAAAAGTGATACAAAGTTACAACTGACGAAACTACATTGACAAGTCATTATCACTCAAAATCCACAGTTTAAGTTAGGGTTCACTCCTGGTGTTGTGCATTCTATGGGTTTGGACAGATGTATAATGACACACAGATTCCCCATTATAGTATGATTCAGAGTAGTTTCACTACCCTAACAATCCTCTGTGCTCTGCCTATTTTGACTTTTCTTTAGTAGATAAAACATAGAAGTCAATATGTTAAACAAAGAAAATTTGATACTAGATTTTTTTTAATTTTAGCATATTATGGGGGTACAAATGTTTAGGTTACATATATTGCCCTTGCCCCCTGCCTTGATACTAGATTTTTATGTTTAGATTTTATACTAGATTCATACACCTAAATCCACAATATATGATCAAGTGACCATTCCACAAGTCTACAATGTTGTCAGCCCTTATCAGATCGGGCAGTTTAGTTCCATAAATTGTTCATTTCTAATCACAAACCTCCCCTCATGTTTTTCACTTAGCACACATTCCATCCTCAGCTCTACTCAGAACCTAGATGTCCTTCGGGACAATGCTACCGTTCCATTGTTTAAAAAATAATCTCCTTGCCACTTTAAGTTTCATTTGTGGAAAAAACATTGCAGGTAAATACTGTGTGTACAATATATTCTAACACTATTTTCCATAGTACTGGTTTGTATGATGTTTTTACTCTACTTCCTCCATGAGCAAGCCTGATTTTCAATGCTTTTGGCAGCTTTTCCACCTTTAACGTTTTCTTTAGCTTTGGGATTTCAGCTGCCTCCGACCTCCAGGGAAAATGGAGCTGGTGTTTTGTTTTTTGTTTTCCATGTGGCTTTTGGAAAATTTGCAGGCAAATAAAGGGCAATGCTGACTTTACACTTCCATCTGCATATTGGAACTCATGCCTTTCTCCTTAAAACACTTTGTCCTCATGGCTTCTGAGATACAATTCTCTCCTGGTTCTCCCCCTACCATGCTGGATGGTCCTTTTCCACCTGCCTTGCTATAGTCCTGTGTCTTCCTGACCTCCAAATGTAATGCTTAAAGGAACAGAACTTGACCTATTCTCTTACCTATTATCTCACTCAGTAAAACTGAAAGTCTTCACCAGGCCTGTAAACCCTTCCCCTCAGTGACCTCTCTGACACCACCTGCTTCTTTCTCCTCACTTGACCCCCTATGGTCCCAATGACTTCCTTGCTGTTCTCTGATTACATTGAGCACGAATTTTGTCTCAGAGGCACCTGCTATTCCCTTGGTCTGGAAATCTCTCAGATAATCCATGGCTCACTCCATCCCTTCATTCAAAACTCCATTCCACTGTTCCTATTCAAATGTCCACCTCCTAAAAGAGGCCCCCTTAGACCTCCCTTCCTAAAACATCACTCCCTATCAGGTGCTCTCTCTTTCATCTGACTTAAATTTTTCATAGTGCTGACTGCTACCTGGACTCTTATGTACTTATTTGCTAATTGGATCTATTGATATGAGCAGAGATTTTGCTTCTATATCCCTGTGCTTAGAATGTGATTGGTGCTAGCAGGTCCTTAATAAATATCATTGAATAAAGGCATGCATGAATAAATGCATGTTTACAGAGTGTTTGACATTGAACAGAGAGAAGAACAGACATAAAGGTCTAGGATGAAGAAGGTAGCAATAGCATTCTATAAAAACCAAGCAAATCTCTCTAAAAGTCAAACAGAAAACAAAGAACATTTATATAGGTGATATTTGGAGGTTTGATATTCTAAGGTATAGTGGTCATCTCTCTTTAGTCACTTCTAAAAGTCTGGAGCCTCTCAAAGAGATTTCTAAAATACTGACCACCTGGGATATAATTTCCCACATCTCTTTCTAATCTGACCTCAACTCACCTGAGTGTCTCTGAGTTGACAGTTTTCCCTCTAATATCCATGGTTCTTCTCCTTGCTCCAACTTGAATATCAGCTCAGGTTTGGTAATACAGTGTCCTGTTATGGGAAATGACAGTGAGACTTGGCAAAGTTGCTTAGGGTTCAGGCCCTTTGAAGGACAAGAAGGGAGAAGCTTTAGAAGCTACACAATGATATGGTGCCCAACTGTGTTTCATCCAAGTAGGCCCATTCACCAGGGAAGTAAGAAGACAATGTTCTTTCAAGTGCCCTAAAAAAGTTAGCTGGGCGTGGTGGCATGCACCGAAAGCAGCTATTCGGGAAGCTGAGACAGGAGGATGGCTTGAGCCTAGGAGTTCGAGGCTGCAGTGAGCTATGATTGGGCCGTTGCACTGCAGCCTGAGCGACACAGTGAGCCCCTGTCTCTAAAAAAGAAAAGAGTCCTAGAATCAAAAATCTCAAGCATAAACTCATTACTCTCTACAGTGATTTGCTTCCTAGGATGGGAAATGCATGCTGTGTTGAGAGCTTTCCAGGTGTTCTCTCATTCAATGCTCAGAACAACCCCCTGAAGCTGGTTTTGGAAATAACTTCACTTTACAGATGAGGAAACCGAGTCTTAGTGGGTAATCATTTTGCTCATGGGGACTCTGTGGCAGAGCTAGAATTGGAACTTCTCTTACTTTCAAACTCCGGCTCTGAAATCAGCCTGCTACACTACAGACCCACCACCCACCCTTAGCCTGTAAGCAAAAGACAAATGTTACAAGAATTCATTCTTGTCCCCTCTAGTGCCGTCGTGGATTAGACTGGCTGGTGAATGGTTGCCCAGCGCACACGCAAATTCTAAGAGCTTCTGGAAACAGCTCTTTAACATCTGAATGCCTTTTCCCAGCGCCCTTTATTCTGACCAGGAAACCCGTGCCCCCCTCCCTCATCCTCTCTGTGGAACCTGCAGATCCGCAGCGAATCCTCTGTCGCTTGCTTTCTAGCGCGGCAAATGCATAGCAGACTCAGGAACAAGTGCTGTAGGGTCTCGACCCGCGTGGGACTCGAGCAAGTTTTTGCTTCCACAAGCTGAGGACACAAACCAACCCCAAACACGGCAAGGCAACCCCCCAAACCAGGGTCTCACCTTCGTGCAGGGCCTGGTCCTTGAGTGTTGACCGGGAGGCTCTGAGATAACCTGCTGCGCCAAGCTGGAGACAACAGACGGACGAACAATGAGGACGAGCTGCACATGCGCAGAAGGAGCTGCGAAGGCCTGTTCCCCGGGCTCCTGGGCTAATCCATCAAAGTCCAGACTGTTCCCCATAAATCTCCGCGTCCGCTCCCTTAGGGAATGTCTGAAGCGGTGCTGCCTTATTTAGCGACTTGTGTGATTTGTGGTCCAAAATCATCTCTGCTTTTGTTTGGAGCCCTAGTTCCCCATAACTCCCGACTCCGGGTAAGGATTTGAACTGGGCTCCACCGACGACCAGTGTCACTTTCGACGCAGAACTACCTTGAGAAGGAAGAATGTAAGTCAACTGCACATGTGAAAACAAACAAAAATTTAACTAAAGCCAAGCAATATAGTAAAATATTTATAGAAAACAAAGTCAAGCAATATAGTAAAAGATTAATACCCACAACCAGCAAGTTCCCTCCCCAGAATGCAAATGCCACCTCCACCCAAAACTGGATTTCAAAAGCAATATGCTAAAACTGTAGATAAAAGGACAAATATACATAAATCAAAGAGTAATTTGATCTAAGGAGTGCACTCATAGTCTTCCCTCCCCGGGATGACCTTAGTCAATGTTAGGTGATATTTTTATTGCTTAATGTGTTATTTTGGTCTTTTCATTAAGCATGTTACCCTTTTCACCTTTTTATTTTGCAAAATTTCGAATTTACAGAAAAGTTGCAGGAATGATTCATTCTGAATGAACATCTATAAACCATTTACTTAGATTCACCAATGTTTTTCACATTTGTTCCCCTTACTCTCTCTCTCTCCCCCTCATCCTCTTCACCATTTGAGAGTAAGTTACCAACATGAATGGTGATCCCTAAAACTGTAGCATATATCTTCTAAGAACAAGGGCATTTTTAAAAACATAATCACCACATAATTATCAAATCTAAGAAATTAAACAGATACAATATTATCTAGACCATATTTAAATTTTACCCATTGTCCCAATAATATCCTTTGTAATACTTTTTTCTGATACAGGATCCAACTCAGAATCATTTATTACATTCAGTTGTCATATCATTTAGACTCCTTTAATCTACTTCCTCGGCCTTTCTCTATCTTTTATGATGTTATTAATTTTGAAGATGACACACCAGTTGTTTTGAAGAATGTTCCGTCATTTGAGTTTGTCTGCTTGTTTCTTCATAATCAGATTCAGGTTATACATTTCTTGGTAGGGAACATAACACAAGAGATGTTATGCTCTTCCAGTAAATCACACCAGGTCAGTTTCACACACAAGTCAGTTCATCTGATTTTTGGTAATATTAACTTTGATGATGTGCAGGTCAATATACTTTTATGTCAATTGTTTTCCTCTGCCAATAATAATAAGATAACTTATTAATAATAAGTTCCATTCACAGTAGCATTCATTATCTAGGACTAAGTTAGTAAGAATTGGGTGGAACTTACACAAAAGAAACTATTAAACTCTACTGTGTGACATCAAAGCAGTAAACAGAGACAGCTACTGCTTTCCTAGACGAGGACACTCAACGTTCTTTAACAAAATTTCAACCAAAATCTCAATAAGCAGAGTGATGTTTTTTCCTTTATTTTTTATTTTGTTTTACTGAACAAAACACATGTACATTTCATCTGGAAGAACAAAAAACCCTAGGATAGCAGCCAGGACTTTTTTTTTAAGCTGAAAAATCAGAGTATCTCCTATCAGATGTGAATATGTATAACATTAATACAATATTCAAAAGGTTGCCACTATTCCTTAGAAGAACAGGTATAAACCCAAGAGTTCATAAGAACTTAGAGTATGATAAGGGTGGAATTTCCAAGTAGGGGACTGGGTAGGGGGAGGGGAGAAATGAGATAGCCAAAAAAATCACTTTAGGAAGCTGCGGAGTGTGGGAGAAGAAGATTATATCTCTAGCATATATACGCTATAACACATAAATTTCATATGATTCTTGATTTAACATTTTAAGAATAAACCACCAGGTACCTAGAGAAAACAGAAAAGAAGTTTCTCATTTATTCTGTAGGTAAGAATGGCAAGCCGTCAAACACGGCAGCACAAAAGGAATGTCTGCCTAAGTTTACTCTAGAAAAACTTAAAACCTTACTTTCAGAAAAAATCAAGTAAAAACACACTTGGAAAATGTATTTGTTAAGTATATGAAAGAAATGGTTTATTGACTTCATTTAATTATCTGGTACACATTTATAAGAAGATTACACTACCATAAAAATGATCTATGGATATGAAGGGTGAGTAATAAAAGGGAAAATGCAAATGATGCATAAATATGTGAAAGAGTCCATAAAACATGCACACCGACAACCAACTGTGTGAAAGAAAAAAAAGTCCATAAACTACAAATTAAAAGTGCAAACATTTAAATACACTTTTTGGCTTTCACAGCTGGCAAAGATTATAAAGAAAAATGATAATCAGGGTAGGCATAAGTTTAGGGAAATGTTCATTCTCATAAATTTCTCTTTGGAATATAATTTATAAAACAATTTGTCAACCACCCCATACCAAGATTTAAAAGGAGCATGCACTTTCATGTAGCAATTCTATTTCTGGGAAACTGAAGGAAATAATTACCCAAACATATATGTACAGGTACGTTTCTCATGGTATTAACAGCAATACATTGTGAAAAATCCAAATGTAAAAAAAAAAGATAAAATAACTGTTTTATGTTTAAATGAATATGTTTATGAATCCATAAAGTGGGATGTTAGGTAACCATTAAAAATTATAATGCAGGGATATACTAACTGACATGGGTAGAGTTCACAACATTTTTAAATAAAATGTGCTTTACACACAAGAAAAGGAACTGATCTATTTTTTTGTAAAAATCATACATATCTCCTAAAGTTTTAAAAACAAATGTAAATACCAAATACAGAACAAAATTAACCAAAAGAAAAATTAAAGATCCACTTCTCTCTCACATGTAACAAAAGAACAGTCTGTGCAAGGGTTTTGTTTGTAAAGGCCTAGAAACCTGCATCATTCAGCACTAATATCCCCATAGGAATAGACATTGAGTAAGAAGGATGCAGTCTCAGGAGCATAAATTCACATCCATTATGGAATGTATTTACTTTAATGCTGCCTTTTTAATTTTCGTAGCATTATCTCTGATGTTGTATTGAGCGTTATCTGCTAAATTCACTGCGCAGTGCATTGCAGCGTTTAAGTGTCTTTGTAGTATAACATCTAATTTTCACTTCAAAGCGATTGGTCATCACGAATTTTTTTAAATCCCCTAAAAGCACCACCATTTAATGAATATTTAGATGAAACTGGCATAGTAGTAATTAAAATTTCTTAAATTTTAATAAAAGTGAATGTTAAAATAACCATTTAAGTTACAAAATCATTCAAAATGATAACAGCATTAGTAAAAATGGGTTCACTCACAGGACACTAACAATCATGGGCTTGATTATTAAATGAGTGTATTTTCGTTTATATGCTAAAATGATACAGCCAAAATGTCAAAACACAAAGTTCACAATTAGTGCTCTTTAATTGCTTACAAGTTATGTGGTTCTTAACAATTTTGGGGAACTTTGGAAGACTTACATCTGTTGAAATTTATAGCTAATATGAGAGCTCACAGTATCTGCTTGATCATCTATTCCTGCTGCCTCTGCCCTAGTCCCTGCCCTCTTGTCTATGGCTGGGATGTTGGTAAGAATCCCAGACCTCAAACTTTGATCAGTTCCTTTTTCCCTTCTCTTTAGAAACTGTTATAATCTTTATACTTCGCGAGCTACTTTCACCCTGTGTTTTCTCTTCTTCCACAGAGATTCCCAGATCATAAGCCCAGGCAGCCCCTCACAAATTGACCTTCAACTCTCCACTTCCAACCTCATCTCCAATGTCTCTTTCACTCCTCCAGTAGAGGAAGGCCTTTTCTGTTATTTTCTATTGGAGTATGTAAAAATCTCATACTTCCCCAGACAGATAAGGAACATGGATTTATTTCCTATAAATTCCTGACACTGAGCTCTCATTGTACTTAGTGTGATAGAATACCATTTGCTCACTCTCAGGACAATTTCATCTAATTCAGTGAATGCTTGCTCGGCCCCTTGTCTGATAACAGTTACATTCAGGATTATTTCTTCTTCATCCCCTTCCTTCCTCACTTCCCCATATTTTAAATGCGCATTTAAAAATTGAGGGCACGTTTTTAATGGGAAATATATGCTCCTAGCTGCCGAGGATACCTCCATAAATGGACAAGAAAATTCTATTCCCTCCTGGAGTGTACATTCTAGTAAGGAAGACAAACCAATTACAAATCTAAAGGGTGGCCATAAAGTGGGGAAACAGGAGTAAATATGTCACTTATGTGACCATGTTTTATAATCAATTAACGGCTACACTTGACAGAGTAGGAGCAGGTCGCCCAAAGTGAGTCTAACAGGATGGTGTGCTACCTGTTATGCCAGAATGGAGAGGGACTGGATGGATGATTAATTTTTAAAGCTGCGTTGGATGATATGGCCATGTGGAGTTGGCTGTACATTCTCCAGATCTGAAGCTTACTGATTACTTCTCCTGAGGTGGGTGCTAAAGGCACAGGTTAATCTTGTGAAAATCAGAGGCATATGTCCTCTGGGGCATGCATTCCAGATGCAAGTGGAGAGACTGATGAAAATACTATGTTAATGTTCCATGTTCAATGCAATTTTGCAAAGCACATTGAACCTCACATTGCCAATCAGGGATAAGAATTTGAATATATCACATAAGCCACTGAATATGACATGTCTTATAACATCAATAAACCATTATATATATGTATATATTCACCTATATCCAGAGTTTATGGCCACATGTAAGTTGATGGGAAGGAGTCAATAGCTGGAATAACTAGATCGTGCTGGCTCAAGTCCACAGCTCTAGGAGTTTAAAGTCACGTACTATAAGCCATTATTATTCTTTAAAAATATAAATGTGGAGGCAGTCACAAAATAATCATTCGTTTTTAAAATAAAAATTAACCTTTTCAGCAAACGGTGCTGGAGCAATTGGACATCCATAGGCAAAAAAACAAAAACCAAAACCAACAAAAAATCTTGACTTAAACCTCACATCTTATACAAAAATTAACTCAAAATGACTCAGGGACTAAAGTGTAAAACCATAAAACTTTCAGGAAAAAATTAAAAGTCTTCAAGATTAAGGACTGGGCAAAGAATTCTTAGACTTGACACCAAAGCATGATCTATAAAAGAAAAAAATTATAAATTGGACCTCATCAAAATTAAAACCTTTTGCTCTGTGAAAGACAACGTGAAGAGAGTAACGGCAAGCTACAGAGTGGGAGAAAATATTTGCAAAGTAGACAAAAGGTTGGTGTCTAAAATATATAAAGACCTCTCAAAACTCAACAGTAAAAAAAAATCCACTTAGAAAGTGGGAAAAAGGCACGAATGAACATTTCACTAAAAAGGGTGTACAGATGGAAAATAAGCACAGGAAGAGTGTTCAACATCATTAGCCATTAAGGAAATGCAAACTAAAACCACAATGTGATGTCACTACACACCTATCAGAATGGCTAAAATAAAAAACAGTAATACCACTAAATGCTGGCAAGGATGTGGTGAGACTGGATCACTTGTACATTGCTGGTAGGAATGTATAACGGTATTAATACAACCACTTTGGAAAATAATTTGGCAGTTTCTTCTACACAATTACTATATAACTCAGCAATTTACTATTGGGTATTGATCGCAGAAAATAAAAACATGTTCACATCAGAATTTATACACCAATTTTTACAGTAGCTTTATTTGCAATAGCCCCAAATAGGAAACAGTCCAGATGTCCTTCAATGGGTGAATCATTAACCCAAGTGTGTATCTCATACCATGGAATAATACACAGCAACAAAAAGAAGCAAATCATTGATATGCATAATTTGGATGAATCTCCAAGGAATTGCACTGTGTTAAAACCCAATCCCAAAGTTTATGTAGTACATAATAATATTTATATAACATTCTTGAATTGACAAATTTTTAGAAATGGAGAAGAGATTAGTATTAACAGTTGCTTGGGATTGGAGAAGGCGTGGGAGGGAAGTGGGTGTGGTTATAACAGCAACACCAGAGATCCTGGTGGTGACGAAGGTGTTCTAATAACAGGACCGTGGTGGTGAATCTGCGAAACTATACATGTGATAAAATTGTATAGAACCAACGCACACACAAATGAAGTAGAACAGAAAATCTGAATAAGATTGGAGAATTTTATCAACATTAGTATCCTGGTTTTGATATTATACTATAACTCTGCAAAATATTATCATTAGAGAAACCTAGGTAAAGGGAATATGAGATCTCTACTTTTTCTTACAACTGCTTGTAAATCTACAACTAACTCAATAAAAATGTCAATTACAAAAAATAAAAGACTTAAAAGAAAGTCTTTTTTATGTGCAGTCTCAGGTTAACACCTGCAGAACCTCTGGCCTCTGCAGGGCATCTCACCCTGCTTGGTCTTCGGTTTTGGCTTCTGTCCTGCTGCATCCACTGCTGGTGTCCTTTGGTCACCCTGGCCTTTGGGCACAAGTGAGCATCCAATCCTGATGCAGGTGGCCTCTGGGAAGCTTGAAAAGGTGAGGAACCAGATTCTTCCCTAGAGCCTGCAGAAGGCACATAGCCCTGCCAAATTGTACTTCTGAACTCCAGAACTGTAAGATGACAAATTTGTGTTGTTTTATGCCACTAAGTTGGTGATAATTTGTTACAGCAGCAATAGGAAACTAATACACAGATCCACATATTTAGAAGAACTGAGTAGAATGAAGACATCACATTTTCCATGAGAGGTCAGAGGCTGACGTAATCAATCATGGCACTAAATAAGGGAAGGGAGGGAAGACAAAATGTCCAAATATGGGAGTGAGCATTTCATTTAATCATACATTCTTATCAAGATATTTTTAAAAATGAAGTCTGTGAAGACTTTTTATCTCTGAGTCAGGCAGACCTAAGTTAAATTTAGCTTCTGAACCTCTTTAAGTTTTTCAAATTATTAAGAAATCTATCAATATATCATCTTTTTAATTAACAAGGCAGACAAACATTAAAAAATTCTCATTCATCCTTAACCCTACTCACCACTGTCTTATACACAAGAGATTTTCTTTGGATTTATATAAACATGTGTATATTCTGTAATTTGCCTTTTTATTTTATAACATTTGAGATCTTTCCATAGCAGCACATACAGATGGCCCTTATTTTCAACACTTGCAAGGTGTTCTAGGATGTGAATTGTCTTAAACTTGGAACTTTTTACTGTTTATGGACCTCTTGGTCTGTGGTGTTTCCGTAGTAGGAACAATACTGCAACCAAGTGTCTGCATATTCTTGAATTTTCAGAAAGCTGCCTGAGACTCAAAATTTCTGAGTCATGGGCATGCACTTTTAATCACCAACCAGGTTTTCCATGTCACTGTTTTGTCTTTGGCTGTATATTATAATTTTGCTATAAATGCCAATTAGTTCATTTAAACATTTTATCTTTAAGCCAATTCTTGCCCTTTCTTATCACCATTGACTCTGTCTCATGTTGCAATGTCTTATCCGTTTGAAAATATTACTCACATTTTAAAATATTCCACTGTATCCATACATTTTTTAATCGCTTCAATAGCTTTCAACCAACTCAAGAAAACAGCAGTTGCAGTAGAAAAACATGCAGAGATAAGTAGATTTGAACAGCAAAGAGAATCTGATGATATTTAAATCACTGTAACCAGTGTGGCAGAACCTTTAACACAGCTTCAAAGGTTATTCAAACTCAGAGCATACACAGCACACTGAAACCATACAAATGTGATGTATGTCAAAAGGCTTTTCAGTTTCTCTCATCTCTCTCTATACATCAGAGGTTTCACATTGGCAAGAAACTAAACCAGACTCAGCATCAAAAAACTCATGTTCAAAGGAAGCCCTTTTCCTATAAATTTTATGGAGAAAGCTTTCTCCATTTCTCAGAAAAAACTCAACACCAACTAATTCGTACTGAAATGAGATGTTACATATGTAATTATTGCAGAAGGGAATTCGGTTCATACTCACAATTTGTCCTACATCAAAGAATTCATACTGGAGAGAGACCTTACATGTGATGGTTGTGAAAAATCCTTACCCAGCACACAGATCTTGCTCGCCATCAACAAATCCATACTGGGAAGAGACCTTTCACTGGTAATAACTGTGACAAGACTTCTGTCCATTCCTCAGATCTATCTTGACACCAAAGAACTCATACTGGAGAGGGACCCTACCAATGTACTATTTGCAAAAAACCCCTTTAAACATCAGTCAAACGTTAGTAAACATCAGAAAACTCATTCTGTAGAGAGGCCCTTTATTTGTAATCAATGTGCAAACCTTCCACCTTACCCCGGATCTGAATAAACACAAGAAAATCCATACGGGAGAGAAACCCTTTGCATGTAATCAATGTAGAAAAGCTTTTAGCTTAAACTCAAGCCTTTCTCGACATCAGAGAACTCACGATGAAAAGAAACCCTAAAAAAGGGAAGATGCAGAAAGGCATTTAGAAACCATTTACCCTTTACTAGAATTGGAAATTTAAGCCCAAGATATCAATATAGAAAGATCTTTAGTAAAGGTCTATTTCTTCTGCATGAATTCATGCTGTATGGAATATTTTGGGAATATAAATACATTTATGTTGAAGAAACAGATGTGATCAGAAATCTTTCTATATGTACTGACTTGAGACTCTCAACAAAAATTGCTATATGTGTTCAATCAAGATTTGAAATTAGATAAGGTAGTTCCCATGGTGAGCAGCACTGAGCTAAGAGGCAGCTAGAATGCTGTGGTGAAAAAAATATTCATTTTGTTATTTGTTCATAACCTACTTTCGCTGGATGAATAAATCATTTTTAACAAAGATAGCTATCTAAAGATGTAAACTTTAGATGGTGCGACCATAAGCTAAGCATAAGTAAGGAAAACAAATGCCATCTCTTTGGAATTAGAGCTATTAGAGAAGAAGAAACTTTGGCAGCAGACAGTGAAAAACAAAAAGTTGACCACAAGTCAAAGAAGTAAAGGGTAAAGAGAGCAGGGTAGACACAAGAATTCCAGATTTGGCGGGGGGGGGTGTGTCATTTTCTTATCTTTCTGCCCAGACTTCACAGTGGCCGCCACAGAGCTAAACTGTTGTATAACCCCCAGATGTGGCTTCTCTTCATTTGCTTCACTACTTGGGTGTTTAAGTGTCAGTATGTCTGCATCTGCAAGGAAAGGTGTGTATTTATAGCTCACTTTTTGCAAATAGCAGACACATTTTGTTTTATAGATTTCGAGTTATACATAAGCTGAAAATGCAACTGAAATAAGTTAATGAGTACAAAGGAAACATTGTCAACACTTTATGAAAATGGAAATGGGATAAAGGAAACGACTGTGCATTGGACCTCTCACCCTTAATTTTGGTCCTTAAAATCCTGGGTTAGTTAAACTGGAACCATTTTTGTCTCAAATATAGACTTTCTAACATGGCTTCTATCAGGGTCAAACTGCTAATTCTGTGTCTATAATGGGAAGAGAAAGAAAGATGCTTACTAGGAAAGACTAGAATGACTTGTTCTGAAAAGTCTAGTATCCCAAATTTGCCTTCACCAGACTCGAAAGAAACTTAGGAATTTTTTCACTGGAATCTAAAACTTTCTTCTTTCTGTATCTGTTGCCTTATTTCCTAGGGGGTATCACTACTTTTAAGCCAAAAGTCTCCAGTTATGTGAAAAAAAGGGTAAAAAGATAGCCATCATGTAAATGTTAGGCTATTCAAGACATTCTCCTTGTAAAGTTTCACCAGAAACTTTTGTTTTCTGTTTATTTCCATTTGGGTTTTAATATTAAAATCATGTTACATAGTTGCATGTAAACAAATAATAACAGATCAAGAGAGAAGTTATAAATGCTTCTAATATTTAGGCTTAAAATGTCATCTGAACACTAATGTATGTGATGTATCTTTTGCTTTTACTCATTAAATCTTTATTTATATTTTCATTGCCACATAGTTAAGGAGATATAATCTAATAGGGTGTATGTCGGTTGAATGCTTTCCCCCACAAAAGATATGTTGAATTTTTAACCCTTGGCACCCATGAATGTGACCTTATTTAATAATAGGATCTTTTTGCAGATGTAATCAAAATGAAATCAAACGAGGTTAGGGTGGGTCCCAACTCCAATCACTGATGTCCTCATAAGAGGAGACATGATAATTAGCTATTGGATGAATACTTTAACCTTAAAGATTATCTCTGAAGACAATTCAACTTCCATACAATGAAAAATTGGTGTAAATGTATAGCATATGTTAATCCCTGTATGCTACATAAACAGTGTTAGCCAATGATTTCATGCAAACATCTATCTCATCCTATTTTTTTTTTTGGTCTAAAACACAGTTAAAAATTATCGAGACTGGATTATATTATCACAGGGTGCAAGAGTATTCCCTTCACAGGCAGTATGGGGATTCTGCCAATTACTAAGTGTGTCCCTATATATTCTGGGTCTGAGGAAATAACCACAGGATGGGCCTGTGGTTCCACGGACAGAAGCAAACCTTCTGTGAGATGGATTCAGGCCCAAATTCCATCTATCTCCTGACCTTGATAGGTCTCCATTCTGATTATTATGGGCCATGGTGGTATTTGGGAAATTTAAGAATTAGCATTATGTCAGAGCCAATATTCAAATTTCCATGGAAGTCTGGAAATCTTGTATCCAGTGCACAGTCATGTTGATAAATGACCACAGGTGCCCTGGGAAGGCCTGGAGGAAGACTTACACTATGCTCCTATGGCTACATTGCAGGGACCTTCTTCAAAGGTCTTTTCTGAAGCCACTTTGGGTCTTGGAATTGGCTTAAGTCTGGGAACTGAGTAAGGTGCTGTGAATTCCCACTATAACCACTCATCAGGTTTCTCTCTAGGAGATCCAGAAGTTTTCCACTTACCTATCAGGCTACACCTTAGACGACTACCCATCTAATTTCATTCTAGGGTCTCCATGATCAATTATCTGTTCAATTATCTCCATGATCAAAACCTGATTACCACTCTGTCCTAAGTCATGTTATGATAATTGTGTCTACTTTGTCTCCAAAGGTTAGATGTGGTGCCTGGCATCTACCACTCCAGGACCCTGTTTCCATTTTGAGGATCTGTTTCCTGGAGCCAGTTGTGGTACCAATTACAGAATCAGTACTATTAAGAAACAGCTCATTCAAAAGGAATAAAATAAAATTGAATAAAGAGACTTTTTATAAAAGTGTGGGAATGAATGGTTGTGGGAAACCAGCAAGGGATTTTACCATCCCTAGACTTAAAGGGAAAACAGGAATATGCTGACCTTGTAATGTGTCACCTTGGCTCAACTGAGTCTATGTTCCCCAGAATTCCCTTCCCTGTGTTTCCAGTGAGGGTGGGCCACAGAGGATATTCTGGTGTGAGATCTGGAGGGTGGAAGTGGAGGAGCAGTAATTGTGTTTTGATGCTCAGAATGGCTTCTGTCACTGACACGAGTTCTTTCTTATCTGCTGGGCTTGTTAGCGTGGGTTGGTAGGCCTACAGCTGCTATCCTTGCCTCAGGATCTTCCTTTAGCTTTTCCAGCTCCTGGGCTAGGTATGTATTTAGCAACATGACAAACAGCACCAACTTCTGTCGGGCACCCACATCATTTAGGTTGAAGACAGTAAAAAGACCTAAGTTTGTCTTTGTTCTCTCCCACTTAACATTCACCTCTCCTTCCTGACTGCTTGGCTTGCAGACCTCAAGCTCCAGCATCAGACATAGGGATGACATATGGGCCACTCACCTGTGTGCCCATATACATGGGGTTTTCAGTGTGGATGAGCTGGTATGGCATGACAGTTGTCTATTCTCTTAAAAAGGCTAACTTTCCCCCCACCATGCACTATTCTCTAATCTATCTCAACCACTCAGAACATTACTCCATCAATTCTCTCCTACACTGTTTTGCCCTCTCCGCTTACATTTCTCACAAGTGAACAAACATGTAATTATCTCCATCTCTAGAAAGAGATCTCTTTTGACTATACTTCTTTCACGAGCTACCATGCCATTTCTCTTTAGTGCAACTCTTTGAAAGAGTTGTTTATATTCACTGTGTCTCCTCCATTTCTTGAAACCACTCCATTCTTATGGTGGTTACCTGTGGTAGCTAGCCTCTAAGATACATGGCCTTAGAGATCTCTACCTCCTGCTATTCATGTCCTCATGTGGTCCCCTTCTACACCATATCGAGGTTGGCCTGTGAGGCCAATTCAATACAGTGAAAGTGTTATAACTTCCAAAGCTAGGTTGCAAGGGAAATTGTGACTCCTGCCTTGCTCTCTCTTGGATCACTCACTGTCAGGAACGTCAGTTGCCATGTTGTGAGGAACTCAAGAAATTCAATCGAGGGGTCTATGTGATGAGGATCTAAAGCCTTCTGCTAACAGTCGTGTGAGAGAGCCATCATGGAACTGGCAGTGAAGTCTTTAAATGACTCCAGCCTTGGCCAAGATCTCGTCTGCAACCTCATGAAACCCCCTGAACCAGAACCACCTAGCCAAGTTACTCTCAGATTCCTAAACCACAAAAACTGTGCGAGATGATGATGTTGTCTTAAGTTGCTAAATTTGGGAGTAATTTGTTACACAGCAATAGATAACATATTACCCTGTGTTACGGGTTGAATTGTCTCCTCAAAATTTCTGGTTAAGTCCTAACCCCTAGTACTTCTGAATGTGACCTTATTTGGAAACAGTATTGTTGTAGATGTAATTAGTTATGATGAGGTTATACTGGTAGACCCCTAATCCAATATAACTGATGTCCTTATAAAAAGGAGAAATTTGGACACAAACATGCACACAATAAGAACACCATATGAAGATTGGAGTTATGCTACTGTAAACCACAGAATTACCAGAAGCTAGGAGAGAGGCCTAGAACAGATCCTTCCCTAGCACCTTCAGAAGAAAGCGTGGCCCTGCCAGCGTTAACCCCGGACCTCTAGCCTTCAGAACTATGAATAGATTTCTGTTGTTCTAAACCACTCGGTTTGTGGTACTTTGTCACAGCAGCCCTAAGACATACACTCTGTATGTCATGTCTTTTTTCTTTGGCTATTTTTAAGATTTTCTCTTTTAGTTTTGATTTCTATATGTCTTGAAATTTGATTTTGGTATGCCTTGTAGTTTTCATTTTTATCCTACTTGGGGTTCACTGAACTTGGATTTGTGGATTTACACTTTTTGTCAGATTTGAAAAACATTTTTCCCAACACATAGGTTTTCCATCTATATAATAAATAAAACCAATAAAGAAAAGCAAATATAGTGATGGGTAGAATCCTGGTTTGCCACATAACCCAAAGCAAGTGGGCAAGCGGAAGGCACTAGACAGATACAGTGAGTATACAGATCTTTAGCACACAAAAATACCTGAAAAACACAAAGCAATCTACCAGTTTCACGTATAATAAATTTTATAAGAACAAGCAAAAAATATTAAAACTAAGGGATAAATTTAGACAAATTTGGTACAAAGTTTTTTTACTCCAATAAAGTTTTAAAGTGAAAGATAATTTAATTCCATTCACAATAGCAACCAAATTTTTGAAGTGACCATAAATTTCACAGGAAAAGAGCAAGATCAGTATACATACATATACTTATCTATATGTATACACTCATATATAAAATACATGTATATGTGCACGCAAACATATAGCCATCCTACTGAAGAACATAAAACAAGAACTGAATAAACAGACAAATCATGTTCATATTGGGTTCTCAAAGGGTCCCTAAATAGACATCTTTTTTTCCCCACCTGAACAATCAAAAATTAAAATAAGTAGCAGACAGCGGTCAGGATAAGACTTTTTATTACCGATTAAGACTGCATTGGAGGATGCAACTTAGTGTGACCAACAAATAGGCCAATTAGCTGAATGACAGAATGAGACCAATTTACCAGCTTAATCACAGGCAATGCCGGTGATAAGAATCATACTTGCAGGACAGCCCACAGTGAAAAGCAAGAGTTGAGCTAAGCAAACCCAGTTATTCACCCCCGTCTTACCAGTTAGGTAAACCCATTTCATCTTCCCTGTGTTGCTCTACAGAAATGTCTCCTATAGAGACATATAAGATTTCAGGAGTTTTGCAGGGCTTTGCCCTGAAGGAATATGTGAACATGTTAGTTCACATATGAAAAGCTGCCTTGCCTCAGGAGGGCATCTCACCTATCAGTGGCAGCACTTTCCAAGGCGACGCTGTATCTCAGACCTGTCGGCTTGCGCCTGCTTCTATAAGACAAAGCTTGGCATGGGGCCACAGCATGAGAACTGAACAAAGAGTGCCCTCCCGACTGCGCCTAAAAGCAATTAGCCTACGGGACAGTTCCTGCTTCACTCCTGACTACCTGTCTCAATCAAAAAAACTAGATAAAGAAATATAGAGCCACTATATTTCTGTTTAAACTTTTTGCTAAGTGATAATTTTAGGACTTAGAAGTTTGTCTTAGAAAGATTTTATAACCATTTGCTCACGTAGATAGAGTTAATTAAGGCATCTATAGAAACTTTTTGGGAGACTTTTTAACCTAAAATGAACTACCTGTTATTATGTAAAGCTGTTACCCCTGGCAACCGATCACTGTACCAATAAATACTGATGCGGGACTTCACTTGTGTGTGACCCATAGCTCACGGGCATGCTGGAGGTCTCTTGACTCCCCCAACTTTATAAAACTATACTTTATAAAAACTGTACTTTCGTCTCTGTGTATTCTTTTCTTTCTATATTCTATTATTTTCTATTTTTCTATATTTCCTTATGCCTTGCGACGACCCCTGCCAAAGGGACCCGATTTTTGCTGAGAGCGTAGCTAACTCCCCATATCCCTGGGGCAGAATGCATAATGAGGCAGAGAGGCCAGGAATGGGTATAGGAAAAATTTCACTCATGGAAATTGGGACTTGAAGGCAAAGTATCTCCGACTAACATTAACCCCATTAAATGTTGATCCTACCTAACTGCATGTATCCTTATGATGTAATTCTAATTGGCATTACAGAGGCCTTTTTTTCTCAGAATTTGATAAGTGACTTCTAAAGAACGCATCTATGAACATGATTGTTATGAAATATAAGATTTTTTGGAAAACACTAACTGACATAATTAAGCCACTGGTAGAACAGGGGTGAGTGGATGTTAGGGAATACTAAAACCAGAAAGACCTACACTTTTTCGATCTAAATATCATCAGATTCTCTTTGCTGGTCAAATCGACTTATCTCTGCATGTTTTTCTACTGCAACTGCTGTTTTCTTGAGTTGGTTGAAAGCTTCAAGATCACATATTACCTATCCTGTGCCTATCACCCATTAAAAAAGTCTTAGGAAGGGCTTTCATTGTCTCAGCTTTATCAAATGCTCATCTGCAGTATAACTACCATGGGTAGGTGGAGTACCATGGTTAGTCCTCTTAAGTGTCACCTTTGCAGATAAAGGGATTGGGGTCTGTTACTAGAAGACTACAGAGAGAGAAGACAAAAACCAAGCTGTCTATTCTGAAAATTTAAAACACTATAAATGGAGAAATTGTAAATTACTCAATTATATGAACAACTGGTATCAATTTGGAATGAAGTAAGGTTAGATCCTCATGCCTGTGCCATCTACAATCAAGTAACACTACGGAAAGAAACCAAGTAACAACTGAACTTAATGTTTGTTTCATTATTTTAAAAGGGAGGCACATTTGGCATAACTTTTGAATTGTTCAATATTTTTATAGTTCACACTATTACACTACATTTATTAAACAAGCTATTCCTCTCCTCTTGGGTTCTCTGATGTTACAGTGAGGGCTGACTTATGACAGAAAAATTTTCTGTATTCATTATATTTATAAGATTCCACTCCTCTGTGCATATTCATAGAGTTTTAGTTTTATGTAAATTGTTTGATTTCCTATTTTTCTGGAATTTATTGCTTTGTTGGAACTTATTACTTGTGGGTTTTCTGATGTAAAAGGAAAGTTGATTTGCAGTGAAATGTGTTCTCACATTTGTTACATTCACAGAGTTTCTCCCCGGTTTGAGTTCACCGATGTTCAGTGAGAGTCCACAGCTGACTGTAGGTTTTCCCACATTCATATGGTTCCTCTCCTGTGTGAGTTCGCTGATGTTCAGTGAAAGAGAACTTCTGACAGAAGGTTTTCCCACATTCATTACACTCATATGGTCTCTCTCTTGCATGTGTTCTCTGATGGAGAGTGAGGGCTGACTTTCTGCAGTAAGTTCTCCCACATTCATTACGTTCATATGGTCTGTCCCATATAGTTCTCTGATGTACAATGAGGTGTGAGTTTTTGCTAATGGCATGTCCATTCTCATCATACTCATGAAGATTCTCCGTTATGTTCATTCTCTTACGTTCACTGCAGTTTGACTTCACAATGGCTGTTCTACCATATTTATTTAACGCCCCATGTTTCTCTCCTGTGTGAGTTCTCTGATGTATAGTGAGTGTTGACTTATCGCAGAAACATTTCCCACATTCTTTACATTCGTAAGATTTCTTTCCTCTATGAGTTATCTGATGTGCAATGAGGGCAGGAATCTTTTTATTTTCTTTGCTTTTCCTTGCCAACAATTACTTCTGAATTAGTTTTCAAATTGTTTCCTCCTGGATCACATTTATAGGGTACTTTTTATGAGGGAAGACTATTCATGCCCAGATGCAATGTTTTCCCTAATATATTAGCTCTTTCTGTATTCAGTGTTTTGTTGTTGAAAAATACAGTTTGCCTCTAGTATTTGTCTTTAAGTTCCTTGTCCTTCTCTAAGGCATCATCAACTTCTAGAAGGGAGCACAATTAACAATAATTTGTGAGTCTTTACACATTTGCTGTGAAAAGAGAATTCCTCACAAATGCCTTGTTGGACGATTAGCCTTCAGGCCCAGCCTCCTAGGATTCAAGAAATTTCAAGTGCAAATATCTCCTACTTGGTTGACTAGAGGGAAAACAAAAACAAAAATAGAAAAAAGCAAACCCATCCACACCAGCCTGTTTAACAGGGTGAAAGGAAGACAAAACTAGAAAAGAATACAAGTACCTTTGACACTTTACAAATGCATACCAAAACAGAGTGGAAAAAGTAAAATAGTCACAAAGAATGGTACACAAAGTATGCTGGAAGTGTGGCTGATGGAGTACTAAATAAAACAGACAAGAGTCAAGAGGGTACTTAGAGAAAGACAGTGAGATAGTGAGACCAGGTTAAACAGACTTCAGAAAGATGGTCAGTATTATCAAAACACACAAGAAAGGGTCATTCTGAAATTTTTGCAGTGACACAGTAACTCTGTGCACAAATAAACAGGGAATGGAAAGCAAGATTTCAGGCTGAGCAGAGCTGGGACTAGAGGGAGGCAAGCAAGATACCTGGGGTATGTGCACAACCCAGAGAGTAAGTGTCTTAAGTTTTGTGTGGTAGGCGCCTTACTTGCCTCACCCTACTCCCAACACTGGGGAAGGTGAGCATGGAAAGGGAAACTGAGTTATTTCTCAGTTAAATGATGGAAAGAAAAAGGGAATGCAACTAGAAAGATCTTGACAGGTCTATGAATATTTGAATATAAAAAAAGCCTATCATAATGGCGGGTAGGGCAAGGTAGGCAACAGAAAATGCTACAGAGATAAAGTTTAACGTATGGTAAACGAGGGAGTTGAATTCTGGGGATAGGTCACTTAGTGGCAAAACTCTTAATAAATTTCAATTAAAGGAGTACATTTATTTGGGATGAATGTCTACATATCTACAGAATAACAATCATCCTCAATGATTTCCAAAGGTCTGAGGCCGACAAAAAGAGATTCATGAAAAACATTACAAAGATGCCAACTATGATCACTGACCACCCTGGAATTCTCATTTCTACTGGTTTCTTCCTGCTCAGTTATCCTCTGCTTACCTAGGTCATTCTGACTTGAGAATTCCTCCACTATCCACGGTTCTTTCCCTTGTTCCAATTTGAAGATCACATCTGGTTTGCTAACATGACACCCTGTCAATGGGAAATTACACAGAACTTGGACCAAGCCCTTTGGACTTCAGGGACTCTGAAGAGAAGAAAGTACAGCTTCAGAAGCTATGCAATGAACATGCCCAGCAGTAGCTCAGTAAAATTATACCATTTTGGTGAGGGGTGGAGAAAGGGCAGTGAATATACACACATACTTCTACTGCCTAAAAGAACTTAATCATCTTGCTCCCCTGTGCTTAAGGCTAAATAATTAAATTCTAAAACTTCAACAAGTTTTTGCTCTTGGGAGTTATACAGGGAAATTGTACTTACCCACTGAGAGTAGGTTGCCGTAGTTTTCCAAAATTACATCCCTGTACAGGAGTCTCTGCACAGGGTCCAGTTGCTGCCACTCCTCTGGGGTGAAGCCCACAGTCAGGTCCTTGAATGAAACTGATCTCTGAAAGAATATGTTTAATCTGAGGTGGTAAGAATTGAATGATATCAACTATATGGGAGCATCAAATATAAGGAGACCACTGTCATAGCTAATGGAAAACTATAAAGAAATATACTTTGTGGTAGGGTAAAAAATTAGAAATACACTATTACTGTGTTCATCTTAAAAATGAATTTTAAAAATTTACTTAGCTTATACCTTGTCTTGGAGCTATTCTAATTTTTTGGATTACTAACTCAAAAAATACTGATCTTGCTCTCGAGGAGCATTCGTTCTGACAAGGTGACAGAAATAGAAATATATATCTTCAGTAAAGAGCAATGATGGATGTACACACATGATAAAGGGTGATCACAGAAGGAGACAGCAAATTCCATTTTGTGTTAGCAGACTTCTTTGAGAGGATAATAATTTTGGTCCTGAAATATAAACAGTGTGTTTTCTAGGAATGTGACCACTAAAAAATACACACAGGTGGTTGGGTCCAGCAGCTAACACCTGCAATCCTAGCACTTAGGAGGCCAAAGTGGGAGGATCATTTGAGGCCAGGAGTTGGAGACCGGCCTGAGCAAGAGCAAGACCCTGTCTCTACAAAAAATAGAAAAATTAGCTAGGCATGGTGGTGCAGGTCTGTAGTTCCAGCTACTTGGGAGGCTGAGGTAGGAGGATCACTTGAGCCCAGGAGCTTGAAGATACAGTAAGCTTTGATGATGCCACTGCACTCTAGCCTGGGAGACAAAGACCCTGTCTAAAAAAAATATATACATATATATACACACACACACACACGCACACACACACACACACGCACAGGCACAAAACACATATGGGGAGTTCAAACTACAAATATCTCCATATGAGTAATAATGAGGAGCTGAACAGAGAACAGAGGGGGACCTTTTTCTATAATTAGTAGTCTTGAAATTTGTGTGATAGTACGTCAGTAAAACATTGTTGCACATATAACTAACATGTACATTTACTTAGAAATTATAGTGTATTTCTGAATTACTTTAAGTTATACATTAATATCAATAAAGCTTAATTATTTTCTCATTCTTTTAGCTGAAATACCAATGTGAAAAGAAGCCCACTGGATCACTTGGGTGCTAGTTTCTGGCCTCCACTCTGGAGACCACTGTTGTGAATAATGGAAATCTATGAATATATCTGTAAGCAAGCACCGGAGTTCTATGACCAAATTTGTATTTTAGAAGCAATGCTCTGGAGTATAGGGGTAGCCAAACTATAGCCTATGGGCAAGATCCATGCCCATTTGATCACACACTGTCTATGACTGCTTTCATGCTACAACAGCTGTGTTGAGTAGCTCTGACAGAGACCATACGGCCAACAGAGCCAAAAATATTTATTATCTGGCCCTCGAAAGAAAACACTTGCTGTCCCCTATAAAAATGGAAAATGGCTTAAAAGTCATACCAGAGGGGAAGAAAACTAATAAGACACCACTGTAAGACAAGACCACAGGCAGTTCCAGTGGACCTACATATGAGGCGCAAGAGGAGCTGACCACTAGCTGGTTGTGCCGTAGGAGAGATAATGTGCAGATTACGTGTTTGCATGGTCGGCTGGGTAGGTACTAGTACTGTATGTGGAAATTAGGAAAACAAAACAAAAAAAAGAATTGAGCACAGGAAGCTAATGCACTGATCTTTACCATGCTGTGTTTGGGTGTCTGTGGAGTAAAGAGGCAGAGATGTCCAGCTGGCAGTTGGATATTTGATTCTGGAGCTCAGAGCAGACAGAGGATGGTGATCAGAAACAATATTTGAAAGCATAAATAATGAAGACAGTCTCTATTAACTGATAAGGAGTGATTTCCAGGCTATATTGTTAAGTGAAAGGAGCTAAGTACAAAAGAATACCTATAATATGCTACCTCTTATGTAAGAAAGAAGATATAAAAAAACACATATGTAATAACTGTGTGGAAAACAAAGAAACAAAAAACCAAAAGTATAAACCAGAAACTCATGAACTGGCTACCTTCACAGGACAGATGGAAGAATAGGAAGATGGGAATAGGGTAGAAGGGATGAGGGCGAGTGGCACTTCTCTAAATATTATCTTTCTATACAGTTTTGATTCTTAGAACTATGGTAATGCCACCTACCCCCCAAATAAATAACTAAAATAAGCCAGAATATGGAAGGGCAACCCCAAATGAATATAAATAGTACCATATGAACCTAACATAGTAAAAATAAATAACATAATCAAAGTGAAGTTGGATGAAGAAGAAAAGAACTAACCAGAGTAGCTTTGGAGAAGAACATTTCGATTACATTCTGTAAGGCTCAAGATAAAAAGAACTCTATACAATTAGACTCTACTTAGGAAATCTGTTTTTCACATGGGGTGTGGATAAGCAAGTCTTAAAAGTACCTCATGCGTATACTTGGATGGACAAATAAATATAAGGTAGATAATGAGATCCAGGGCTCTGCCTGTCAGACAAAGGCATTACAAATATGGAAAGGGGAAAGCTAGAATGAACCCTGCAAAATACCTGGCCAGCACGGTGTCAAGGTCATGAGCAACAGAGAACTGCCTAAGTTGCGAGAGGTAAGGAGACAGGACAGCTAAATGCAACCGGGCATCCCAGGCTGGATCCCTGAACTGGAAAAGGATATTTGTGGGACAACTGGCAAAATTTGAATAAGATTTTAATAGATAGTAGGACTGTATTCATGTGAATTTCCTGGTTTTTATCACTGTACTATGATTCTGAAAGATCAGAGGAGGCTAGGTGAACAGAACAGTATACAGGTACTTTGTGCATGATTTTTCTAATTCTTTTGTAAGTCTAAGATTATTTCAAATAAAGCAGTACAAAATAGGAGTGCCTCTTCCACCTTTAGGCCTGCTCTATGTCTTACCCCATTCACATGACTGTCCTGGGTCACCTCAGCCTTTCCTTTCTTTGACCTGCCACACATCTTTATACTGAAACACTTTATTAGGTAATTCAATCAGGCCTTTCCTTCTACCATCACTTAACTACGTCCTACACATAAATAGAAGTAGTCACATCACCCATATTGTTTCCTCCATGAATTACTTTCTCCAAAGCTCTAAGCTTCTGATTGATAAATATATATATATATCAGAGCACAAAGAGTTGCAAATTAAAGCCACAAAGGTGAAAAAAATAAGAAAGAGTAATGGGCTAACAATGGAATAGCAATGTCTGTGGAACAAAAGGGAAGAAGATTGTATAGAAGATATAAAGAAGAAATGATTATAGAGCTAAAAAGAGAATATTATGAGTGTTACCACAGAAATTATCAGAAGTGCACTTCAGGGAGGGGGTAGTCATACTGTCAAATGCAAAAAAGAGTCTGGTAAAGTACAGACTGAAAAATACACAATGGGTTTGAAAATATTTAGGTTACTGCTAACTTTTACCAGAACAGATCCCTGGGAGTGGTGGGGGCAGACACAAGACTGCATGAAGTGAGTTGAAATGAGACAAGCAAGTAAGCAAGTTTTACCTACAGAATATTGAACTGTTCTCTGTACAACCTGTTTTAAAAGTATAGCTGGAAGGAAGAGTTATAGGGCATTATTTGAGAAACATCAATTCTTCTAGGTTTTACTGCTGGATCATACAGAATTATCAGAATGCTGCCTACTTGGATAATGAATTGGTCCCCCTGTAATTACTGTGCTTTGCCTGGGTATAAGTCACAGGACACCTATTGCATTTCTTTCACAGCGGTTTTTGGCAAAGCTGCCTCTTAGATCACTTACTCAAAGATCACCTAAGAAAATGTTTGGATATAAATGGCAGGAAAACCATATTAATAGCCAGTGTAAGGCATATCTCATATTGTCTGGGCCTTTCTGGAACGACTTCAATAAGTCTATAGGAATATATTTCTGTAACCTTATGTATGTCAACTTTTCTAGTACTGATCTGATACTCTGATGCTGAATGTTATATATTTCTGCTATTTCATCAGAATGTACACACTACTGCAAACCTCTTGAAATCCACTGTAAAATGTGGGAAGTAAATCCCTAAACAGATTACCTGGAATTTGTTCATTTTCGGCTGCTCCTGAGAAAGCGCCAAGAGAGGAGAAAGCAGACCTGGGTAAGGAAGAATGGGGAACAGAATCATGAAACGTCTGGCTAACATGGCATCTCTTACAACTACCTACCAAAGGGCCAAAGGGCCACAAATGGCCCTTTGACCAATCTGGTTCAGGAAGCAACAGGGTGAGGGAGTAGTCACTTGTCCATTTATAGTTCTAAAATGATCACATAGAGCTTTTCTTACTGAGTAAATGGAAATAAATTTTTTCTACTGAATTACTGTCAATTTATGCCTCCTTTGAAAAAATTAAATATAACCTATAAGTCCAATGATAGGAGACTGGGTCAACAAAAGTTAGTATATACAAAGCTTGGAACACTGTTTCAGCATTAAAATTGATTCTAAGATTAAAATATTTACTGTCATAGGAAAATGTTAATATTATGTCACTTATTTTCCTCCTAGTATGTTTCGCCACATAAGATTAGAGAATCCAGTAAGAAGGAATGCAAGTACTTTAAGATGTTTGTCTTTTTGACTGTTTGGTCTCCTCAGTTGCAATTTCACAAGAGGACTTTTTGCTAAGAAACTTGTTTTAACTTCATTGTGGCAGATGACAGAGCGCTGACCTGGGAATCAAGAGACTGGAATTCAATTCTTGGCTCCGTCACTAGCAAACTGCATAACTGGATAAAATATTTACCTTCTAAGTCGTAATTTTAAAATTAGGCAAAATTAAATAGTTTTTAAAACCTTTCCTTTACCTATTGTATGATTCTATAAAGGGGAAATTCAATAAATCCCAGTGTGCTGATGAACATGGTTTGAGCAGCTCATAATAAACAAACAGTGGAGATTGTAGGGAATGACATGTAATGCATTTAGGAAGTGATGAAAAAATCATTTGCTTAGTTATGGCTGGTACCCCTTGGCGCCAACCAACCCCCTGGCAGACCCTCCAATGAAGTATCTTTTCCTGTCAAATCGGGACCCTGTTCATTCCCTTCAAATGGAGCTCACATCCTTCTGAAAGGTGAACTAAAGCTTTGCTGAGCCACAGTAATCAATGGCTAAGGTCTAAGCGCATCAGCAGAACGTCTGGAATCAGATTCTAGCCACTTGGACGCGCAAACCTTTCACAGGGCACCTTCTTCAGGTAAAAGTGGGCCCCAGAGTGAGCCGGCCCTGTGGCCTGCAAGTTAGGAGCCCGGCCCTGCACTCGCTGCCTTATTTCCCGACCGCTGGAAACCCGCGGCGTGGCTTCCCCCGTGAGAGGCGTGGTAGAGCGCGCGTGCCCCTCCGCGGCCCCGAGGCCAGCTCCGCCCACCCCACCGCTCGAGAGCTCGGAGCTCGGCGCCGGCCCTTCCTCTAACTTGTGGGCGCACCCCCTTCGCTTCCAGTTCGCACCACGTCCAGGTCACGGTGGGACGAGGGCATCCAAAGGCTGTGGGACCCCCGCCCGGAAGAGCCCTGCACACCGGAAGAGCGTCCAGGAAGAGAACCGGAAGCAGCTCTTGCGCAGAAGAGGCCCCCCGGGTGCGCTTCCCAGGCCGCTCCAAGGGGTCCTCGCTGCCTTCCCGGACCACA
>RJWJ010010241.1:0-47539 GCA_004363605.1 Indri indri
CATCAGCACCACTTTGGGAATTTGTTAGAAATGTATATTTTCAGGCCCCACTAAAGATCTATTAAATTAGAAACTCTGGAAGTGGCACCCAGCAATCTGTGTTTGAACAGCCCTCTGGGTGGTTTCAATGCATGGTAATGTTTGAGGACCACCAAATTAGATAAACACATCAAAATGTAACTTGACAACAATAGATTATCGATAGAGAACATATTAATAGAAGAAAGAGAAGAATAGTTAGAAAGAAAAGAAGAAGGTGCAGCATGGGTATAATTAAATAAAGGAGAGAAGTGTCTGATAAAAATAGTGTGCAAATTGTACCACAGTGGAAACACCTAATGTGGAAACCATATTTCAATGCTGGCATCACAAGATAAGATGTTGGGGAGAGAGGAAAGAGAGATGCTGGGGAGAAGAGAAACCTCCTGGAATAGATGCTATCATAGTTTATTTATATCCCTGAGGAGAACAGTGTATGTTTTGCTGGGTGCAACTATTTTTCAAATGTCTGTAGATTTGACTGGGTTGAACAAAGTACAAATTAATTTAAATGCATCACTGAACTTACTGTAACTTTTGCTGTGATGTGTTTTCTCAGTCAATTTGCACTGAAACAATTGCCATGAAATTTCTGAACATTGAAAAGGGGTTCCCCTATGCAAAACCATTATAGATCAGTGGCCTGTAGGGTAAAATCTAAACTTAAGGGCCAGGTCTGCCCTTGTCTCAGTAGGTTGGTCATCCACTAAGCCCTCATTCACATGTATCCTTTAGTGATGTCACTTCACTTGACATTCTTGAAGTTTAGCACATGTTGTTTCTTCTGCCAGTGAACTCCTACATATCTGTGAAGACCCTTCTCAAATATCACCCCCTTTGGAAAGCTTCCTTCAACTTCCTCAGGAAGTCTCATGTTTTGCTTTCCCTACTCCCGCGGAAACCAGGACACACTTCCGTCATGGCAGGTACCCACACTGTGCTGGAATCACTCGTCTGCCTCCCAACAGACAAGGTACCCCTTGAATGAGGAGACCATGTTTTTTCTTCTATGTACACACAGGACCAAGCCTAATGCTTGGCTCATGGTTAATGCTTGACAAATATTTGCTGAGTGTTTTTGTCTACCGCTTAGATAAATCATACTTGTTATTTATCTAAAAGGTGTGCTCATCTAAGTCAGACATAAAGTAAGGATTTGAGGATATACCCTTATCCTTTGCAGCCTACCTACATGAAGTTGTTTCCTGTTGATGGGCCAGAAAATGGCAAATAGAAAATATCATCATTATCAACAACAAAATCACAGTGACCCCCCCCAAAAAATTAATCAACAAAAAACCTTGGCTAATACTGTTGTTATGATTCATCATGGCATTTAGCTTTGAGCTTCCTGGCAGTCTAGACAAAAAGGGAAATATTGAGTTATATATGTCAATTTGACCAATGAGTCACAGTAGTTTATCAAGAGAGACAAGTGGTATCATACAAGGAATTAATTGTGTATATGTTCCTATATTATGAGCATCAATGAAGCATTATATTACTTTAGTAGCTATAGAGAATATTTATTTGTTCATTCTTCAAATATTCTCTGAGCACATGCTGTATCCTAGATGTTGTATAGCTCCTGGGCTATAGAAATAAGATACACTCACATTCTATAGGAGGAGAGAGATAAATAGATTAATACCATATAGTGAAACATATTCTGTATTAGAAGGTAGACCAGGCTGCTTTGGGAGCCCAGGACAGAAACCTCAGCTGTGGTTGAGGAAGGAAGGGAAGGAGATGACATCAGAGCTAAGTTTTAAAGCATGAGTTGGGTTGGTCAGATGAAGTTTGGAGGCAAGAGGGTGTGGGAGTGTGTGTCCTGGGAGTTTAAACATCAAGGGCAAAAGTTTGGAGGAATGAAGCATGGTGCATTGAGAAAATTGCAAGCAATTCAGTAAGACTGAGGCACCTGGGGGGAGGGAGCAGTGGGTGAAACTGACAAAATAAGCAAGCGTGCACCACATGGAAGGATCCCTAGTGACACCAAAGGATCTTGGTCTTTGGGTTCCCTAGGGCAGGCAAGGGGGAGCTATGAAAGAATTTTAAATGGAAAAGTGACAAAAGTTATGTGTTTAAAGATGCCGAAATATTCCTCATGCTGCCGCTCCTTAGTTCCCCGCCAGGGCCCAGCTTTGCTCAGTAGTTACGCTGCAGTCGCCCTAAATTTCTTTGCTACGAAGCCAAGCACTTTGGAAACGCTGAAGCCTGAACTAACATCAATTATGCTGAAAGGGGGAAAAATTAATTAAAAGTTTTCGAAGGGCTCTGTTCTGTCTTCTTCTCTATTTTCGTGTTATCAGCAACGCTGCCTTTTCTCCTGGCTGGGAGTTATTACAGTATAACATTTTCATGTTGCTTGTAGGGCAATTATGTCAAATATATGGGAGATGATAAGCGGCAGTTTGTATTATTCTGTGATTAATCTCCATACATTCTGGCATTTCAATCTGGCCTAAGAAGACGACGTTTGCTAAACTCTGGTGCAGAGGGAGGATGGAGGGAAGAGCTGGGAGGATTGGAGAGTAGAGACTGAGGTGATTCTGGTTGGAACTATCCGGTGTCCCCAAAGAACCCACCGACTCCGGGCTCTGATTCCCGTGTTCCCGCCGCAGCTCATTCAGCCTGGTGCTTCTGGAAGTGCAGCTGGGGTGCTTATGCACAAAGTACACCCCCACCCCATTCCTCACCTCCCCCACCCCAAACCCACAGAATCAGCATTTAAACACTCCAGCCAAGCAAGGAATCTGCATTTTCAACCTCCACCCCCCACAAAGCCAAGTCGTTCCTACCTTTATAAAGTTTTTGAACAGCTGATGCAGCTCACAGTGAAGCGACCCAATTCTCTGCAAACCCGAAATCAAATATGAAAATTTTTGCAAAATGGTGTTGGGGGAGCAGACTTTAGGATTTAAAATGACCTTGTGTGACCAACGGAGACCATAGCATCTCCTTCTCTGGATTTCTTAAAACATATGAAATAGATGGAATTGGTTCGTTGCTATCCAGAGGTAAGATAAGACATCTCTTGAGAGGTGTCAAAAAAGGGAAAGTGAATTTCAGTGGAGGGTCTAGACAACAAGTTAGGGAAAGGGCCCTGAAGTTAGAACAGGGTCTGGAGCAGGGGACACCTTGGCAGGGAGGTGGGAGGGAGCCGGGCTCCACATCCTCCTTGGGCAAGGACGGCCACCTTGGGCCATCCCCAACATCTTGGCCAGGGAGGGTGACTAGGGACCTCCTGCTTGCACAATGCTACGATTCTGCTGCATTGCAACCCAGTGCTAAGGTGCTTTTTCCTGATCACGACGTCGTGTTGGTGAAAGCTGCCCACAGGGTGGTGGACCCCTTAGAGGTAAAGCCTGTGTCAGGCCACGGTGCTATGTCTTTTCAAGCCACCTCCATTGTGGCCACCCCACAATCCCCCAAGCCCAGCCTCTTGGGTCCTGCAGAATTCCAGAATCTTCCCAGCTCCCAAGTGGAACCATCTGCCAAGTTAACCCCCTATGCAGACAGGCAAGAATATTGTGGTCTGTGTGGGGTTCCCTTTGATCCATGATTTATTGATGGCAGGTATGAAATTTTCATTAAAACAGACTGCTGTTTCTCATTCATTTGTCACATTTTTAATTTATATTTTAAAACATTAATAAAACCGACACAACTAATTATTTTTTGAAATGTCAAATATATTTAAGATGTGGGACTGGTAGAATAGGGCTTTCTGTTGTAGCAGAAGGAGGACTTGGGCGCAGTAAAGCAAGCTCTTAGTTCTACTGAGAACTTTTCCCTTTCTGAATTCTATGGTTAGCTAAACCGTCTCTGATCTCTTAATGGACATCATTGTTTACAAAGTACTTATTTTCTTTATCCTGAGATATTATCGAGTATTGCTTGGAGTGATCCTGGTTTATGTCTGTGGTCTTAGCATTGTTAATAATGTACCCTTCCACTGTCTCCGATCGTATGACAAATTGTATGATGCTCTAAGACTATTAGGGCTTTTGAGTTAGACATAACTGGTCCAAGTCCTTGGTAACCATGTCACCTAACCATGTCACCTTTCTCTAGCCTGTTTCCTCATTTATAAAATGGAGATAATAATAGCACCGACTTCATGATATTGTCATGAGTTTAGATGAAATGATATAACATACCTGGCATGCAGCAAGTGGTCAATATATAATTGCTGCCAACATACTTGTGGCCATTATTATTAATATAATTAGACCCTGCAAGGGGCTGGTCCATACTTGGCTCTCAGCCTCACCTAACCCTACACACCCCTTCCTAGCCTCTCTCCAGAAACTCTCAACTTCTTTCAGTCTTGTGTGCATGTCCCTGCCACAGGGACTTTGCACCTGCTGCTGGCCCTTTTGCCTAAATAATTCTTCGTGGTCCTTCAGATTCTGGCCCCAACATCACTCTCCAGGGAAGCCTGCTCAGGCCCCTCTCATGAGATAAAGTCCCCCTGTTATCAGCTCTTGAAACATCCTACATCGCTCTTTTGTAGCCCTTGTTGCTGTAGGTATTTAACAGTGATGTGTGTGCTTCTTTGGTTCACGTCCATCTCTCCCAAGAGGGCAGGAACTGTGTCCATCTTGGACACGTGTGCCACTGGCTGCCGGGACCTAGGGTGATGCTGAGGTACAGTGAGTGCTCCCTGAAAACTGGGTGAGCAAGTGGATTGAATATCACCACTTCTTGACTTGTTCAGTTCTATTTCATCTGTCCCTGTCAACTCCCAAGTCTCCCTGTCTTTTTCTGGACTTTTCATTAACTTCCCAACCTTGGATAAAATGGATGCTTTTCTAGCAGTAATAATAGCTGAGATTCTTTGAGTGTTTATTACACACCAGACATTTTACTTGCATCACCTCATTCAAGACTTCTAACAATGCAGTGACTTTGATGTAATCACCATCACCCCCATTTCACAGATGAGGAAACTGAGGCCAGCGGTTGAGTGATTGCTGCAGAGGTGGCTGGCCCCCAGAACTCCTGCCCCTCACTGAGCATGTTCTGCTCCACCTGGTGAGATGGAGAACCTGGAGGCAGGGTCCCCACACAAGAGTTACCTAGAATCTCCCCTCATGGTCCCTGTGACCGCTTCATCTCTGTAAGGCCTCCTTGCTCAAGCACCTCAGACCCAGTGGAGGGCACGGCCTCCTGCAGGAAGACTCAGGTCACCATGCACAGCTTACCCGCCAGCCTCACACCACCCTATCCTCTGGTCCTCCCACTCCCCAGTTCTCTTCTCAGAGGAAAACGACCCCCAAATCTTGCATCTTTCAGATCCTATCCTGGAATTCTGGATTGTATGAGACAGAAGGACCCTGACACCCCGAGTACGACTGGCCTAGGGAGCCCCAGACGTTTGATCCCCGCCACATACCCTGGGGGCTTTGTTCACATATGTGACACGCTCCCATGGCAATATGCAGATTGTGCCAAAAAGCTCAAATTGAAAAAAAAATGAAAGTAACTAAAAAAATTACAACTCACAAATACGATATTGTAATAATCAGGATTTCTTTGTTCATTTGAACGTCAGGTTATTTGATACATACTTATTGAGCTCTTCCTATATTCCACATACTTGACTAAGGACTGAGGACACAAGGATGAACTATTTTTTAAGTCATAAATATATACATTATAAATTATGTGATTTAAATACAACACAGATTTATCTATTATAGTAAAATTAAATATATTCAGACACACACATGCACGCACAATGAAGTATATACAACATAAAAACACAACATACACATATTTCATCGAAGTTAATACAATTGTAGGGTCCAAAATTCCCTGGGTACAAGAGGGTATACAATGGCATTTCTCTCTCCTGCCTTAGGTCGGTCCCTGCCCCCTGGGTTTTCTCCCAGAAACAACCAGCATCGTCAATTCCTTGGGTTCCCCCCAGAGCAAATAAGTTTATATATCACTCTGACACTACCTTTATTTTTCTTTTCTCTTTTTTTTTACATAAATGACAGCAAAGTAAACAGTGTTCTAGCTTTGCTTTTTACACTTAATAACCTATCTCGGAGATTGTTCTATATTGGTACACAAAAAGCTTTCTTGTTCTTTTTTATAGCTGGTTTTTGATAGCTGTACGGATGTCGATGGTGAATTATTAACAGTAAGTCAACAGAATGGAAAACTTCTTCAGGGTTTTGTTGGCACGGGAAGAAGTTCCTGGCATAGAATAAAATGGGAGAGAAAACTAGATTACACTCTTGCGCTGGGTTTTACTATGTCTGTGAAAAATAGAATCTACATGTATATATGGATATCAATTAATATATGAATTGGGAAGAATCTTCATTAAAATAGTAGCATCAGTTATATTCAGGTGGTGGGTTTATTATCAGTTTTTACTTTATATATATATATATTTTTTGAGACAGAGTCTCACTCTCTTGCCTGGGGCGAGTGCCGTGGCATCAGCCTAGCTCACAGCAACCTCAAACTCCTGGGCTCAAGCAATCCTTTTGCCTCAGCCTCCCAAGTAGCTGGGACTACAGGCATGTGCCACCATGCCCGGCTAATTTTTTCTATGTATATTAGCTGTCCAATTAATTTCTTTCTATTTTTGGTAGAGACGGGGTCTCGCTCTTGCTCAGGCTGGTCTCGAACTCCTGAGCTCAGAATGATCCGCCCGCCTCGGCCTCCCAGAGTGCTAGGATTACAGGCGTGAGCCACCGCGCCCGGCCTACTTTATATTTTTAACAAAAATAAAAATGTATAATTCTTGTAGCCAGAAACAAGGAAATATTATCATTGTTTTGGAACAAACAAGAGTCCATCACACCTGCTCTGCCTTCGGATAATTAGACCCAGAATTGCGCATGTCCCGCACCTAGCTGCGGGTCTACGCCTTTTCCTTAGCTCAGTGTTCAGCGCATCGTAGATGCTTAAGACCTGGAGGCACATAAAAAAAAAGTGTCTGAATGTAAAGTAGCAAGAACGGCTTTGTCGGAAAGACCTTCTAATCCACTCTAATTTGTTTCAGAAACTCACTGCAGACTTCATTACTTTAGCTGATTTTGGTAACGAATTATTTGTGACTCTCCCCATTGCTCGTCATTATTTCCTAATATTGAGATACCAAGGTTGAAAACTTTTACCCAAGTCAACCTTCTCATTTTATAGACGATGATGTTAAATCCCGTCAAGTTCCTGAAAAAGACTTCAAGGCTTGGTGAAGTTAGCTGTGTACAAATTATTCTTTGAAGAGCTTTCAAAACATTGCAGTCTCTGGGGAAGAAAAATAATAAAATGGGTTCTTAGAGATAAAAGCGTCCGGATTCAGGACCTATTCCGACTCCTTCATCCTATTTTCAAGTTTTTGTCTTTCATTTCACTGTGAGGACCACGAGGACTCTAGAGGAGAAGGGACTTGCCCAGGATCAAACCAAAGACCTGAGGCCAAAGCCTGAGTATTACTATTCCCAGCTCCGGAACTTTCTTTGACATTGCGTTCCACACACCCCAAGAAGCACATGAAAGATGGCCGGGCTCTCCGCGCGGCGAGTCTTCCATACCTTCACTTTTATTTGACTTGATGAGAATTATGCAGAAACCCAAATTTGCAGGTGACGTCCCTGCGATGAAGGATTTGGTGCGACGCCGCATTCATCACCCAACTCATAAGAGCAGTGCCTACAGTCTGCAAATCCTTTTTCCTTGACAAATGATATATTTCATTTATTTCCCATGATCTTCTTGCATTATTTCAATATTATTAATACTTGGCAAATATATTAAAAAAGTAATAAACTGGCAATTATGATTGTGCTATGGACCCCAAACTGCAATTATTCATTACGTTTCAATTATTAACTTCACTTCAAATGTCTTTCAGCAAAGATTGCAGAAAGAAAAAAAAAATCCCATTGAAGCTCTGTATCCTGGTTCCTAGAGATCCATGTTTCACTCCGACTTGACGTTTTTCTGATTTATCTGCTATCTCAGGACTACAGGAATCAAATAATAAAAAAAAATTCCTCTCTACTTAATAAACAATAACTATCAACACCTTATATTTACATAGCACTTTTTAACCCTTTCTAGTGCCTTAGTACCTGTGATTGCATTTTATTTCAAAACAATGCAAATGCAGTATGTAGGTCCAGTATGTTCCCCAATTTACCGGTGGGGCACACTGAGGCACAGAGAGGCTCAGAGATCAGGCAGTGCAGGCACCCAGATGGTGAGAATTCCCACCGCCCCCACCCCTCCAACACCACCCGTCCGCCAGAGCATCTCAGCACTGGCTCCAATTCAGACACATCCTGACCTGAGGAGAATGTCAATCGCTGAGGATGATGAAGATGCGACAATGACAGGAGCAGCTGTTTGCTGCACTTGCACGTTACCTTGTCTAATCTTCCCCAGGCCCGAATGGGGAAGACACACACAGAATTCCATTTTACAGAACGCTTAGATTTGCCCCAGATCTCACAGCCGGTATTGCCATAACAACAGCAACGACAGCAAGGGTGAGTGACCATGACGATAGTCACGGCATCCAATGTTGACCGTGTGCCAAGCACATTTGTAGATTTTATAAATCAGGATTCTGAAGACCGAAGGACTTGCTTAAAGCTGGTAACAACTGCCCCTTTGCCCACCGTGTCCACCGGCGCCTCTGTCTTCAACATCTCCACCAACCACACAGGCGTATTGTCCCATCGGACACGTGGCACCATCGCTGTTTTTTCTTTCACTGCCAAAGGAAAACAGCGATGACAGCAAGACAGAGGAACTTCTAGGATGCAGGTGCCTTGGAGAGACCCTTTCTCAGGAGTTTGGTGCAAGAGTCGCCCTCGGAGCCATCCGTACCCCACACCCCACCACTTCTCACATTTCCGTGTAGTAGTAGTATAAGCGATAGCTATGAGACATGAAGAATTCATTTTTTTTCAAATAAGCAAATTGTATTAAATTTTAATGATGGTCATTATAGGCTGGTTTGTCTTTGGTGCTTAAGTGAGTCCTGCAGTCCCCTTGGAAGAGTTCCATTTGCACAGATTAATTGTCCGCAATTTTGTCTGGCACGTCCTTATCCCAGTCATCGGCGCTGCGAAACCTTGTCCCCATCTGGACAGAGCTCAGTGATGTAGCACTTTGGCCTTTAAAATATGCATGATGAATATTTTAGATTTGCTGATAAATGACTTCCTCTCACTGCAAGGCTACTGAGTCTGCAGAGGTGGAAGGAGGAGGATGTTGAGTAAATCTTGAAATGAGAGTCACTTTCAGGCTTCACGAAGAGGTGCTGGGTGCCAGGCAGGCGGGGCGGCTTTCCAGGTAGATGCCCCCATAGCAGGAGTCACACTGCAGATGTTTTCTGCAATTGCCCGTGTCCTTCTTGTGGATGGGCATCGCCTTCCCAGGCTGACCCTCTGCTAAGGAGCACATGGTAGGTACTTTGTACTCCATTCATTCAGCAATTTGATTTTCCATAAAGCATCCATTTGGACCTTTAAAGCTATGGACCAGATCATACTCCTCACCTGTTTAAAGCATTCTATAGTTTCTTATCTCACTTAGAATAAAATCCTAACTCCTGACCATGTGCCTCTAAGGCCCTGTATGGTCCACAGCCACTGCTCCCCTCACCCCTCGCCCGTTCATTGCCCCTCACTCACAATGCTCTGCTCACACGGGCCTTTGCTCACCTTCCATGAACACACAGAACATGTCTCTGCCTCAGGACCTTTGCAGTTGCTCCTCTCTCTCCCCAGAATACTCTTCCCTGGGGCCTTCCCATGGCTGGCTTCTTCTGGTTATCTAGGTTTCAACTCTAACGTTCTACCAAATGTCAGAGGAGATATTCTTGAACACCTAATCTAAAGTAGTCCTTCATCTCAACAACCACTCTCCACCCAGTTACCTTGTCTTATCAGCTCTAATCACTATTTGAACTTGTTTGTTTTGTTTGTTGCTGTGTGCTTTACTTGTTTGTGTCTGTCTCTTCCAGTCTAACTTAAGTTTCATAAAGGTAGGGACTTTATCTATGTTGTTCATCACTGTGTCCCTAACTTTTGGAATGTAGCTCGTGACGTTGTTAGTGCTGTTGAATGAATGAGTGACTATTTCTTGGGCACTGATGATGTGCACGCTGTGTGCCAGGCACCGGGAACATGGCACTGAATGAGATACACATGGTTCCCTTTAACGGACCACTCTACATTCTGCCGAAGTGTTTGGCCTTTGACCCGTAAGGACTTGGGTACCAGCTCTGGGAGGCAAACACACCCAGACAGGAGTGAGAAGTGTCATGATACTAGGGTCTGATCTTGAATTCCTGGAGGTTTCAATGTTGAAAGAGTTTTTAGAGATCATAACATACAAATCTCTCTATTTACAAGTCCCAGAGAGAGGACGTGACTTCGACAAGTTCTCGCAGCAGGCTAGAAGCACAGTGAAAATGAAAATCTCTGACTCCAGGAGTTGTATTAGTTCAATTTCATTGTCCTGATACTCAGATCTGGGTTCTGGTTTGAACCAGCGGCCTATGCATTGTTCCAAAAGAAAAGATTTATCCTAGCACATTCCAATAAAACCTATCAAACCAAGATAGGTATGTTGGAGCTGAATTCCAGGTAGCACCACCAAAGACCTGCTATCAAAGGGCACCTGAGCCAGGTAAACATTCCCACCGGCTCCTCCGTAAACAATCTACCTCTCCTTTCTCTCTTTCAATAATTTTTTGGTGCCTACCTTGTGCTAGGAAACAAAAATAGCTAGAGATGCTATGAGTCCAACTTGGTCCTGTATACATGTGAGGCAGGTTCCCTGTCCTACAACAGAGGTATCTGCTAAGAGAGTGCTCCCTGTTTCTACTTTACAGAGTATTCTACAGCCCTTTCCATTAAATATCTAACTGACAGTATTTCTGAGTGTTCCACAGACTCTTCAGTTGTCCCCTGGACTCTTCAATTGAATGTTACATAGATCATTTCACTGAGTGTTCCATACACTATTCAACTGAGTGTCCCATGGACTACTTGATTGTTACATTGAGTGCGACATTGATCATTTCACTGAGTTTCCCACTAACAATTTCACTGAAAATTGCACATCTCTTTCAGTAGGAATTTTTGCCTTAGATGGGGTTTCTGAGGAAGGTTAAATAAACTTCTGCGTGGGCTTGAGAGGCCCTTCTAGCGCTGTTATCTTGTTGTAGCAGAATCCTTCCGTACCCGCTCCTCAAGGAAAACGAGCATGGCTTCCCTTCATCGTGAATCTCAGAGCAGTTTCAAATATGGCCATAAAAAGCAGTACTTGATTTCCCAGCTGAAACACTTCTTTTTCCAGTGTCCTAGGGAGGGAGTTGGAATTGGGTAAGTTATGTGTTGTAGTTTTAGGCATTAATGAATATGAGAAACTAAATTATTGAATTTTGCAATGCAAATTATATTTTGAACACAAATTCTTCATTTCTGAATGCTAAGGACTCATAAAGAATGTCAATGGTTTATGAATTAGGCCATTAGCATGCAATTTGTGATTCAAACAGCACACCAGCACCGTGTAATAAGTAACTATGTAAAGAGTAGCATTGTTGTCTAAATTTTCAAAATATTTTGCTTGATGCACGAGAAAGTTTCAAAAGGCTCCAATGGCCCTTCCTTCCTTCCTCTCTCTCTCTCTCTTTCCCTCCCTCCCTCGTTCCCTTCCTCTCTCTTTGCCGAACTTCCTCCCCCACCCCCATTCTCTCCCTCCCTCCCACCTCCTTCCCTCTTCTCTCCTTCCTTCCTCTCTTTTTTCATCCTCCCCTTCCCCCGTTTCCTTCCTTTCCTCCCTGTCTCTCGTTCTTCCATTGGCCGACTACGTTAGCTATTATTCCTACACTTCCCAATCCTTTCCCCGATTAGATCGTGGGAGCTGAAAAAATCTTAAGAACTAATCTGGACTAGTCCTGCTAGTTTTAGAGATGGGAACACTGAGACCCAGAGAGTGAAAGGGTCTTGTCCAAGGTCCTCCAGGGGAAGAGCCAGGAGGAGCCAGGTCTCTGGCATCCAGGACTCCCTCAGTTGACTCATTCATACTAGTGTGCAATTGCCTCATCTCAGACACCTTCCTCAGGGCTGATTTTCATGGAGCAAGAGAGAGATTAGCGCACTGGCTATCAGGTGAGTTTAGAGGGTGGGAAAGAGGCGAGAGACTGAAGGAGAAAAAGATGTAGCAGGGCAAAGCTGATGCAGATTTCACCAACTCTACAGTTTGTTGGTTGGGATGACTTGATCTCAAGGCAGTTGGGACCAGCAAATGGAATTGATACGGAGTAAATTTCAGTTCAGTTGGAAGAATAAAGTTTTACAATTAGAACCATCAATCAAGGAATGAACTACCTGGTGAAGTGGTGAGCATTCTGTCACTTAGAAAAGTTCTAGTTGAGTGCAGATACTAATTCATAGAAATCCAAGAGCCTAAAATTCCTCTAGCTCAGTAGTGATCAACCTTGGTCACACCTTGGAATTACCTGGGGGAGTTTTTAAAACTCTCCATGCCCAAGCCACACTGCCTATTGATTAAATCAGAATTTCTGAGGGTGGGTCCTGGGGCACCAGTACTTTTTAAAGTTCCCCTTTAAGAATTCCAAAGTTGAGTTGGGATTCAGAACTATAATACTAGTAACCCAGTGGTTCTAAAATTTGAGCGTGCAGAAGAAACGCCAATGAAGTTAATTATCAATGCAGGTTCCTGGGTTCCTCCGCCCACCTATTCCGATTCAGTTCATCTGAAAGGGTCTGAGAATCAGCGTTTGAACAAACAACCCAGATGGTGCTGATGCTACTGATCTGAGGGCCACAGTTTCAGAAACACTCCCAGGTCCACCTCTTTATATAATGTTCGATGACTCTCTTCAGCAAATGCCCTGCTAGTTACCCAGCTGCCGATTGACTTCCTCCAGTGACAGCAGGAACCGTTCCACGGATGGGTTAACTGCAAGTGAGAGAGCTCTGACTCATGGCCAGCAGTCCCAGATGGCTTTGGGGAGTCCTGGTCATAATCGTTTTGCCCCAGCAGTACTTAACATTTAGCTCCAGGGATGTACACGTGATCTCAGCCTTGAAAAGGAAGCTAGTGACAAGGGAAAAACAACCTTCCTCCAAGCCTAGCCTTTCTTCTCTTCCCAGATTGATTGAAGATCTTTGGTCACCATTGCTTCTCACCCTGGGAAGCTTCAATCTTTTCCAGGGAGCAAAGATGCTGAGGATGTTGCTGTCTTCTCCAAACTGTTCTCTAAAACCTCCTTTTGAGAGCGTCTTCTCCACCTTGCAGGAGAGACCTTCAAAGTCAGTGGTCTCTTGCTAGTTCTAATGAACGAGACAAGATCTAGAGTCTGCCGGGGGTGTCTGCAGTAGCCGCTTTGCAGGAAGATGGTGAACAATAGCATTATTCAAACGACCAGAAACAAAATACCACCTCCCCACCCCCAAGAGCGCCTTGCACATTTGCACATTCTATCAAGGTGCGTCTTTAGAAGCACACGCGGTGAATGTGCTCAGTGAGTGATGGCCACAAGGCAAAGAGCTCACCTTGGGCTATAAAATATTTAGAAGTTAACTTAGCATCCCCATGCTTTATAAAGAAGAAGGTTCATGCATTTTTAAATTATTTTGTAAATCACGTTGAAGGCTGACAATGCAGATTTACCACCGTGGCTGCGATTTAAATACCAGGTTATCCCCTCATTATGTTAACAGAGCAAAGAGAGAGAGAGTCATTCCCTGTGATCTGTCAAAAGCCTGTTGTGCTTTTCGTGATGAAAGCGCCGCACCCCCAAACTCCGGCTTCCAGGAGATGCTCCCCCTTGGTGTGAGAGGTTGTGGAGGGAGGGTGTGACTGGATGCTTTGAGGGAAGGTACTGTGTTGGGGGAGCAGGTCAAAGTGGGGCGGGGTGTTGATGCCTCTGAACTGGAACAGCATGGGGTGTAAAGTCAGGCTCATCCTCTGCAGCGGGCAGAGGATGAAGCAAGGTGCCTCTTCCTCCTTCATCAGAACTTACAGATTCCCTCAAAAGAGAACGTGTGTGTGTGTGCGCGTGTGTGCATGCATTTTGAGTGAACAAATTTATTATCAGAAACGATCAGGAAACTAGAGACCCAGTCTGGGTGACTGGGAGGGGAGATGATAACTTGCTGAAAATAGCTCACAGACCCCCACCCCCACCCCTTACTGGGGGGAGACAGGATAATGGTATGGATTTGGAGTCAGATCCTGTTGATTAGCTGTTTATAGCTGTGTGACTTTGAGCAAGTTACTTAACGTCTCTGAGAGTTGTTTTTTTCTCCCCCATGTAAACTGGGGACAAAAACAGTACCTCCGTTAGTGGTCTCTTGTGAGGATGAAAAGACACAACACAGGGGAGGGGCTTCGTGCAGGCAGAGTACAGAGCTCACTGCGGTTTGGCTAAAACCACACAAAATTCCATAATAATAATAAAACAATCTTACCACAGACCAGACATCTTGTTTGGTTTGACTTATGTCATCTCACTGTGTGCTCACAGCGAGCCTGAGGGACGCGTCCATTCCATGCCCGTCTCACACACGATGGGACCGAGGCCTCGGTAAGGAATGAGCCCCAGATCACAAAAGCATGAGCAGGCAGGTGTGGGCTTTGAACACGGGTGTTCCTGACACCAAAGCCAGGGCTTTTCCACCTCCCTTAGCAAACGCAAGTAGCCAACGACAAAGTTTCCTCATCAATTCATTTGGCAAGCATGCCGTGGCCTGGTCTCTCTGCCTGGCGCTGGGGATAGACAGAGAAAAGAGGTTTTCTTTTCTGGAGGGAGGACTGTTAGGTCCACAGCTGAGAGGGAGACACATGAAGCCTCATGTGTAGCAAAATGCTGTTTATTTTGAGCATTTGGGTGCAGATGGGTGGAGGTGAAAGTGTCCATGAGAGAAAAGGGGAAAACGTTGGGTTTTATAGAGGGTCTTTCTGGGGGGAGTGAGTGAGTGAGTGGGCCAGAACAGCCGCTTATAATAAATTCTCTTTCAAACAACCAGCTCGCAGGACCCCTGCCCCAGTCGCATCCATCCTTTGGCTCGCCCCTTATCAGGAGAGAGAGGGAGGGATAAACTTCATCCCTATGAGGTCGGGGAGAGGAAGGAATGCTGGTGCAGCTGTCTGTTAGATTTACAATGTTGGGGACTCTCCAGACTCCTGCAGCTGTTGTTTTAAAGCCTAAGTTTTCCATTTTGTCCTATACATACTTTTTGGGTTCCCACCTGGAGCAAACCTAACAAGGACCTCATGGCTTCATGGGCTTGGGGGCAGGGAGAGCTTGTGAGGTGAGCAGTAGGGATGCGCATTTATTAAACACTGGCTGTGCACCGGCCACATGTTAAACGCTGTGCTGGCTACAAGGGTGGATCCTTCTCCATGTTTAGATTCTAGTTTGCCAACACGATCTAGCTGAGGAGACAGACAGAAACACTGGATCTGAATGCAATCAATCAGATGCAAGGGACTGCGGGCCTTGTGTTCACACCTGACAAACGAGGGGCTGGACTTGGTAATCTTGCCTGGTGCCTTCCTTTGCAGCTGTAATGCAGGTAGGGGCGTCTGTTTCACTTTCGAATATTTGCATCATGCAAGATGAGTTAGTTCTACTTGAGGACCTTTGCACGTGCTTGTCCTGCCACCCAGAATGCTCTTCCCCGCCAGGTAGGCCCCTTCTGGCTCTTTTTCATCATGTAATGTCACCTCCTCTGAGAGGCCATGCCAGCCCCAGCAGTGCTCCTGCCTTGCCCCCTCTGTCGTGCCACCCTCTCTCCTTCCCAGCAGTCAGCACGATCCACACTCGTGCTGTGTGGTGACTTGTCTCCTGTGCATTGTTTCTTTCCCTCCAGGAGAATTAAGTGCCTGTCCATTCCCCGCTATATCCACAGCCCTGGAGATGTCATCTGGCACTAGGCAGATGCTTAATAACTATCGCTGAATGGATGGGTGAAGGCCTCAGTGAAGCTCCTTCACTGGGTCATGTTACTTAGTCCAGTTTGATCATGTTAGTTACAGTTATTTGGTCTGCAAGGGGTAGAAATGGATCTTGGTGGACTTAGGTGAAAACAAGTTGGGGATTTATTGGAAAGGTGCTGGGGCAGTGTAAGGAGACCCAGAAAGTACTGGATAACCAAGAATCAATAAAGGCAAGAACCAGGTCTTCTCTGGGGCATGAGCTCGAGGATCCATGATGGTTTTTGTTACAGTGCATCAGATCCAATGACACGGCTTCTAAATCTTGGTCTTCCAAATGTCAAATTCTCAGTAGGGAATCTGATTTTCCCAGCTCCGGTCAGGTGCTCGTGCCAGGGATTGTTAGGCTATGGCTGGGTTGGCAGAGGGGGCAGGCCCTATAGTAGGGTCATTGTGAGGCAGAGAGACATCCCAAGAGGTCGTAGTGTATCGATGCTGGGAGGTTTTGTCTTCACTCCTTTGTTTCTCTGCCTCCATTCTCAGCAAAGACAATGTTAAGCTTATCTTCTTGCTTTGAGATGAATCGACACATAAACCAAGAAAGCTGGAGCTAGAAGAGGAGGCTACACTGGGGACGTGGACTTTTAGGGTACAGCGATCCTGCCTCCTAATATACCTGGCTCAGAAAGTGGATCTGTAAGATACTACGGGGGTAAGGGGAGAAGGGATAGATTATCGGAAGGGAGTGATGAGAAGGATGAACAACTTACCCACATCCAAACGGTCTAAATCGTAGTCTGTTCTGAATGTGTGACCCGTGGTGTCCAGAGAGGAGAAGCCACGGTAAGCTCATTTGGAGAGCCCGAACTGTCATCTAGATTGTGACACAAAATCCACGTTGGATCTACCAGGACAGTCGCATTGTCTTGTTTTCATCAGTCACAGCATGGTGAGCTCAACCCCTGTGTCAATTTGCGAGATGGCAAAACCCGTGATCGCCGAACAAAGCACCATTAGCGCATGAGACAGTTTCATCAAACAAAATCTCACAAATCATATATTGCTGTTTGTCATCAAGATACTTAACACACCAGGGGCTGCTCCCAGAGCTCCCATAATCAATTTCTGCTAATTTACTGATCCTGTGGCTCCGTGAGGGTGCTGGTAATTTCATATTTTACACACCCACAGAGGTTACGGTCATTGATTCAGTTCTGGAAAGTGTCGTAATGACTTTGAATGAACTTGAAAGGTTTTGCATTTGTTTTCGGAGGCTGTTAGAGAGAGTGATTCAAACTCTGCCACACGGGCACAATTTGTAAAGGTTGGACATGAAAACGACGGATTAGCTTTTCTCGGAGACAGCTATCTTCTTGTTATAACCTCCCTGCTCGCAGACAGGTTGGGCTTGGCACCGAAACACTTCACTTTCTTTTTATCTGTATCTTGGTGGTGGTGGAAATCATCTCTGAACATCTGAAGGAAAAAAAGGCAATTATTGAAAAATCCTCCTAGAATGACTTGGCTTTCTGAATTCTATTTCTTTAACAAACACCCACAAAGTAAGTTGGCAAAGATGAGAAGTTGTAGAAATTTTCTTCTTGACTTTGGCACTTCCGAAACTGTATATATTCGACTTCACTTTGCTCCTGAGTATCTCTTTTAAGTTGGTCAGGCGCGACTGTGGAGGGGATGGCAGGAAAAGAAACCTTTAGCCTTGTCGTGGTAGCGCCAGGAACGTGGTTATTGTCATCACTAGAGAGGGTTTTCTATGTGCATGAGGACTTGCTGAGCGCTTTATACAATGAGAGCTTTTAATCTGAATGAATCTAAGGTGACTCAACCCATTTTGCAGATTACAAAATTGAGTCTCAGCAAGGTTAAATAACTTGTGTAGGTTTCCCCAATAATAATGCCTGTGCCCTTGACCACTCTAGCACTCTACCACTCTACCAGTGATGCACTGGTAAATGTTTAACAATCCACTTTCTGGAAAAACAAACAAACTAAACTGTGATTTGTATTATTTATCAATTATTGTGCATAAATATCCCCACCATGGCTAATTTCAAGCTACTGACATGATGTCACAGAGTGAGGAAGAGATGTGCCCGGTCAGCACTCACGCTGGTGTAATAGGAACCCCTTAAACTTTCCTATGAACCATTCACCCAACTCACCTTGTACGCCATTTTCTGATTCGTTCCCAATATTCCAGCCCAGGCTGCTTTTCTTTGTAGCCTCACTTGGTTAAGGGTTGGATACTGCCACTTTGGCTCTGTCTTCTGATTTTCACCACAATTCACATTCAGTTCCAGGGTAAGCACCTGCCTACCTGTTGTGGGCAGCCCTGCTGGAATTACCTTCATGCCGCATGGGACCTTCGCAGAACTCATTTCAGAAATCCAGTAACATCCCAGCCAGCTGCGGTGTTTGAGGATGAAGATGTTCACTCATGAGGATGTTTGGGGACATTTTAAGTAATTGAGTGTCCTGCTTAGTTAAGAGGTGAGCTGTAAGCCCACACAAATGCTCCCACGTTGGAGCCAACATGAGTGGGTTGAGAAAGCACAAAGGACTCGTAACAAGGGAGAGAAACAATTTGGAGGAGCTTCCTGACTTCCAAGGTGGGAAGGAGCCTCCTTCCAGGATGAACAGGAACAGACGTTGTGGAAGAAATTTAGGAGTGTGACTCATGGATTCATTGGTGAGGGGGTGGGGATGAGGCTCTGGGCAAGGCTCCCTGGGGTGTAATTAGGCCATATTGAAAACATTCTATTCTTTGTCTTGGAGGGGCCTCTGAGACCGCTTTTGGGAGAAGGTGGCAGAGTTGGATTTATAAGGAGGAAATGAGCCGATGGGAAAGGGTGAGATGTGAGTGTCAAGGGAGCCTCATGACTTTGGCGGGAGATGGATGGTGGCCATGGCTGTGGTGTGGGCGGTGCCCAGGGACAGTGGGGGAGGATGGGAGGGCTGCGAGGGGAGAGACACTGAGATAGTATAGGAGGTGGACTTTGGCTACCTGCCTGGGCCTTGAGCCAAAGCTTAAGTCTGCTTACAATGCAGAGCAAAAGCTTTGAACATGATTAACACCCTGCTGCGATAGAAGGTAGCTCTGCTTTCTTTAACGGGATGTGGCAACCAGTGGAGCAGGGGTCTGCGGGCCCCAGTCAAAGCCAGCCAAACTGCTTACTGCCAAGATGAAGCCCAAAGTTGAGTGTTCGTCAACATTTCCCCTCATTTTAATGCTAAAAATCATGCCCAGCGGTGGAGACTAAACATGCTAATAATCCATGCAATGTATGTAGAAGTACGATCATGGGATGGGCAGCTGCCAACCTGTGCCTGTACATGCTATGATTTCAATGCTGGTGCTAAACTTTCTCTCTCTCTCTCGTCTTTAAACATTCCCCAGCCCTCTGTTTGGGGAGCCAGTCTGGTTGCTTCTTAACCAGCACTGTCTCCCTGGTGTTTGAATGTGAGCCCCCAGTAAACCCTTGTCTGTGACTCCTGTTTAGCCTCTGACTAGAGGGAGTCTAGCATAGAGGGGTTCTGCATAGAGAACCCAAGGGCCTGCACCAGTAACAAAACCATCAAGGCTGAAACAGCTCTGGTTGTGGGGTGTGATGGCAAATCTCCTGTACCCACTGCCGAACACCAGATGATTGATGCAGTGGGCGGAGGGAAGGGGTCCCAAGGTTTATCGAACACCCTGCATTAGGCTGGGTACCTTACAGGCAGTGCTCTATGCTATCCTCCTAAGAGTCCTTTCATGGCAGTGGCACTGTGATTGGGCACCCAGTTATATAGCCGACGTGGTCAGGAGTCAACCCCAGCATTTCCTGATTCCCCCTCACCGCTGCCTCACTGTGTAGAAGGCATCACTTTCCTCCAAACCCTCCCATTGCAGACATAGACCCGACAGCCAGGCTGTGCTCTGAGCAGCTAGGACATCTTGCCTCCTGCTCTTCTGATGCATTTAGGACCAGCACATCTCAAGACCTGGCTAGGTCCAGGTCATTTGTGCAAGACAACAGAGTGGTGGTTTGACCGACAGCCCGGAAATCTCTTCTATTTCTCCTGGGGTTTCTCCCTGCTGACCCAGAGAAGGTTCCTTTACCTTCACCCTTCAGAGAAAATGTGATGAGTCTCAGGAAAATAACCGATGGTTGTTAATTCTCCCACCCCAAACCCAAGGTAGCATCATTGTCTCCATTTTCCAGATGAGAAAATGGAGGTTCCCAAAAGCGAACAGGATCAAGTGGCAGAGTCTCAGAGCTTCCAGGAACACAGTGCTTTGTCCACTCTGCTCCAAAAGGGGGCTCTTGGGAGAAGCGGCCAGAGAGGACACCTAGCTCCTAGAAACTCTGGTGGCCCCATCCTCGTCCCCACCCTCCAGGGACCAGAGGCAGCCTGGCCCCCAGCAGAGTTTCTGATGACCACGACGCCTCCTGCTTGGTTCATTCCATCTCTCTGCACGCCCCGGCCCAGCAAGACACCAGTGGCTTTCGCTAATGTTCCTGAACAGCCCATTCCCAGAGACCCAGACAACAGCCCAATTATCTCCGGCCAATCGAAGGCCAGCTCCCCGTGTGGGCCCCACATCTAGAGGCTATTTCTTTGTTTCAGGAGAGTCAGCCAGGGACCCGAGAGCTGCTGTGAAGGTAATTTGGGAAGTTTGGCCATTGCAACCCGTCTCTTCCTCCTCCCATGGAAAGGAAGCGAGAGGGGCTGTGAAGGGCATGGCGGGGGCTCCTTCTGGGCAGCTGCCCACACTGAGCAGCTGGGAGTTGAATTACGGCAACAGGGTCAGAGGAGAGAGGACAGAAAAGCAAGAGTCTGCGTGTATGCAGACCTCTGGACCACAAAGTTATCTTTCATGGATTTTCAAAAGAGATTTGAGACCAGGGTGAGCGTGTCTCCACGCCCCCATCCCACCCCAGCCATTCTCCTTCCTTCCCTCTCCGCACCCCTCACCCTGAATTGGTGAGCACAGTCACCGAGAGCATAACTGTGGTTCCTTCCCCTCCCGCCACAGCAGGAGCCGTCTCCGCCACCTCCCTTTTCTTCTCAGTCCAAGTCCCATCCACCAGCAGGCTCTGTCTCTGCACGCACGCTGGGTTGGGCGATTTCCTCTGTCTCTGCTGTGCCTCAGCCCAAGCCATGTCCACCCTTTGCTCAGACCACCTTGACCTTTTCTTAATTCCAGATGACCCTTTAGAAATGCCAGTCAGGTTACTCGTCACTGCTCCGTCTGAACCTGAGCCTACATCCAGCTTCTGAGGCAAACAGCCTCCGATCAGGGCAGTCCTGAACCCTTTCCTTTTTTCCCTAATAAAGCTTTCCTACTCTTCTGCCTGCCTTTGAGTCGCTGCCAAATGCAGTAGTGATGGCTGATCCCATGACTACAGCAAGCCCTGTATAAATAGCCTTTGCTCATTCTTATTTGGGTGGTCTTCATTTACACCCACAAAACCGAGGCAGCTTTCAGGGGTTGGCAATGTCTCATGGTCACACAGTTAAGGAAGAGCAGGGCAGGGACTTGGTGTGTGAGTTTCACCCCATTTCTTCCACTCTGCCTTGCTTTATTTCAAAGAGAGTTTCTCTATTTTCTCCGCCCCAAACTAGGGGACCGGTGGCTGCAGAAGTGAGAGAACGCAGAAGCAGGGCAGGCAGGAAGGGGGCCTATCTGAGGGCGACAGAAATGAAAGCAACAGAGCAGAGGGTCCGGGAGTGTGACAGGCATCTTGGCACAGGCAGCTCCATCTCAGAATTTCAACCTTCTTCCTTATTTCAAGCTCTCCTCCTTGTTCCTCTAGCAAAACGGATGCTAAATGTTGAGAGCCAATCATCTGTCCTTAGGTTGGTATTTGTCTAACGATAAGTATGACTATGGGGAGATTTGTGGGAGAGGAACAATTAGTATTTCTATCCATCCTGCTGAAAGAAGATAATAATATTAATTAATAGCCACACCAGGGTGCAGTGGAGGATGTTAACATCTACAAGCAGGAGGTCTCCAGGGACACACATCTTTTCCTAAGAGACTCTCAGAAGTGCCCAATTGTTGTGGGAACAAGCAGAGACTGTCTGCCTCCTCCAACGCCAGTAGCCAATTTCCAATTCCTCATCCTGTCATGCCAGGCGTGGACAAATTTCTGGGATAGGATGTAGAGTCCCAGAATGCTGGTGGCCAACGACTAAGAATGGAAATGGAGAGGCCCCAGTGGAGCCGTAATCCCAGGGAGCGACGGGGATTCAGGAATGCGGAGACCTCTGAAAAGAGCACCTGTTGGGGTTATATAGTACTAACCTTGAACTTCTGACTATAGTGAGGCATTTTCCTTTGGGGAACTGCCCTGCCTGCCTTGCAGTCTTTATGGTTGGGTTAGAACTGGTCCAGCCTCCCCCTTTCGGCCCCAGGGGTGAAACATGGCTCAGATCTGGAGAATCAGGTATTTCACTCCCCTGGTCGCTATGATTGGTTCAGAGATGGTCAAAGAGGAGACCCTGAGGTTGTTAAGGGTTTGCAGAAGGCAGGCAATGAGAAACCAGAATGACCATGGTTAATCCATGGATTAGAGGCATTCTTCCTTTTGCACTTCTCTCTGGACAGTTGCTTTATCAACTGCCATTAGTTCAGCCTCCCAGATTATCAGCTTGGCTATTCTAACTGGTGGACTATTTCATTTTCTACTTGTCTGGATTCTCAGGTACATTTGCATGGCACAGTGCTGGGATAGGGTAAAAGTCCATAGATAATATCTGGATGTGTGGGTGGAGGCTGAGTGTTAGCTCCTACACTCCATACCTACAAATCAAGTAGCTCTTGTCATACGGATGATGGTATCTATTCATGGTTTATCACCTGAGTGGTTAAAATAGCTCAGGTGTGGCTAACTGAATGAATGGAAAGTCAAGAACACCCAGAGAAATTTGATAATTACACAATTTGTAGAAAAACAAACCATCAAAATGACAATATTTAATAGCAACTTCATAAAACAAAGTAAGAAATAGATTGGACATGAAATAAAAAACGGAGTGAAATTTAAAGAAACATTACACCTAGGTATATATTGGAATTTTCTCCTTCATGCCAGTTGTTGTTTACCGCAACTTCAGGCTGATATTTTCACAGACTGAAGTTTAGAACTTAACCTTGCCTTAGGTTCTAGAATAGTGTTTCTCCAAGTGTGGTCCACGAATCATCTGCATTGGACAAAATGATCCTACATCTCTGGTGTGGGACCAGCACCCACATTTTAGACAAACTCGTAGGTGAGCTAATGCATGTGAATGTTTTAGAACAAGTGTCTTGGATTCACAGTCATGTTGGGGACATGTTTCTCATGGGTCATGCACATCTGGACTTGGTGTGACTCTGCATTGCCAAGGGAAAATGGTAGAGGAGAAGACTAGAGCACAACAAGTCTTAGAACAAGGAAAACTGAGATGAGATCATGAACTACGATGCTTTGGGAAATCGTGAGAATCGAGATGAATTCTGCCTCAGAGGAATCCAGTGAGTATTAAAGAAGAAAGGTGGGTGGAGAGTGAGGTTTGCAGGATATTGAAGTCACATGGCAAAGAAAAGGAGTCCCCAAAGAAACGAAAAAGAGGGAATGGTTATATGACCTGGGCAGAAAGAAATATATTAATAGCGACCGTAGCCTGCTCCACAGGCTGGGGAAAGGGCTTGGGTAAGGGATGGTGATAAAAAACAAACACTGAGTGCATTTTGGGAATGTAAACTATGGTACTAGGGTAGGAGCATTACAAATATGAAAAAATAGGGGACTAAAGTTGGAATCATGGACAGGAAGAATGGGAGAACCGAAATATCAATCTGGTCTTTAAAGCCATGTTTTAAAATACGTAACACAAAGTTTACCATTTTAATCACTTTGAAGTGTACAATTCAGTGGCATTAAGTCCTTTCACATTGTTGTGCAACCGTCACCACCATCCATTGCCAGAACTTTTTCATCGTCCCCAACTGAAACTCTACGCTCATTAAATAAGCACTCCCCATTCTCTCTCCCCCCAGGCCCTAGAAACATTTATTTATAACTTTCTGTTATGAATTTGGCTATTCTAGGTACCTCATAAAAGTGAATTTTGCAATATTTGTCCTTTTGTGTCTGGCTTATTTCACTTAGGACAGTGTCTTAAGTTTCATCTGCGTTGTATCATGTATCCAGATTTCCTTACTTTTTAAGGCTAAATAATATTCCATTGGAGGTATACACCACCTTTTGTTTATCCATTCATCTGTTGATGGACACTGGGCTTCTCGTTTAATGTTTTTGAACAAAGGACTGTTATACCTGGGCATTGATGGAGGAAAGAGGCGCGGGAAGGTATTTGGAACAGGGGAGGCACTGTGGACTCCTCGTTGTGGGTAGGTGCGGAGTCTGGGTCGGGCTAACCAGGAGAAAGAAATAGAATTAATAGGTTCTACCACCAGCCTGTGGTGTGTGGCCACTGCTTTGAGCCGTGGGAAAGAGCTCTATGATTGATTAGCTATGCCTTCCATGCTCATGGCGGGAGGGAGGAATGACACCTGCCAGGTATTTGCAATCCTGGTCTAAGTTATTTGGACTTGGGCTAGTTTCACAGCCCCACTGGGTAAGCAGGTGGCATCTCTAGCCCTTTAGCCAGAGCCAAGGGAGGGCCTGGGCCATGTCTGAAGGGCCATTTCTAGCTTCAGATTATAGCTCTGGTTTAAGAGGCTGGAACAATTCAGCCCCTGCCCTTGGCAATATCTTGAACTGAAGGACGAATAGTTTTTAATTCTGTTCTCTCTTTCCTCTGCTGAATCATCAGTGGTAAGAACAGAGAAGCCCTAGAATTCTTGATCACAGGAATGATGTGAGTCCCTCTTCCAGAAAATAAGCATCTGCTGCTTGGCCCAAAACTTTTATCAAAGTGAATTTTTGGGGATTAGATGCTTTTGAAAAGCAGCAAGTCTACCACTTGTGCCTATTACCCTGGGCTTGACGCTGATGATGATTCATTCATTCATTTGTACTGGGCTTCCCTGGTTTTTGCCTGCCAAGCACTCGTTTCCTCTTCTTCCTCAGTAACAGCCCTTTGCTTCAGCCCAGGGGAAGTGCCATTCACCTGTCCCCCGTGGCCTCAGTGGGACTTTCAATCAAGGTGCCCTGCCCAGCTCCAGCTCCTGGCTGCAGGAGTGGTCCCAGGATGAAGGCTGGCTGGTCAGAGCTTCCTACATCCCTGGCCCCAGCAAATGATTCCCATGACCTTTGAGAGTTTATACCCACACCTGGCAAAAGTAGAAATCTTTCATTTAGATCAGGGATTGGCAAACATTTTCTGTAAAGAGCCAGATGCTAAATAATTGAGGCTTTTCAGAACATATAGTCTCTGTTGCAGCTACTCAACTCTTCTGTTGTAGTACAAAAAAACATAGTCTATACATAAATATTATAAATGGGTGTGGCTGTGTCCCAATAAAACTTTATTTACAAAAAGGAGCAGTGGGCCAGATTTGGCCCACAGCCAACCCTTACATTAAATTGAAACTGTTGGAATGTAGGAATCTAAGACCCACCTGAAGAGAGCCATCTTAAAACAAACTCAGAGAAAAACAGAGCTAAAATTCAGAGAGAACGAGCTCTGACAATAGCTGCTGACCCCTGGATGTAGCCATTCCTGAAGCCAGCTGCCCCTTGGACAGGCCAGTTATGTCATCCAATATTATCCTTCATTGCTTCAGGTAATTTGATATGGGTTTTTGTCATTAAATAGAGTCCTGGCTTATAGGGACCCTCTCTCTCAGTTGGCTCTTGGGAGTCCAAAATTGTAAAATGCCTGAGCTGGAAATGCCCAGCAATAGCCTAGAAGCAGGAAGAAGAAAAGGACTTTCAAAATCTTATCTTGGAGGCCTCATCAAAGGCTTCCTGATGGCCAGAAGCAGGGAGACGGATCCCGTGCACCCATTCCCCTCCCCCCAAGGCCCATACACTCTCTTGACCATTTATTGACCACCTAATATTTGCCAGACGCTGTGCTTGACCTAGTAGGAAGAGAAAATGGACACGTATTTCACCATATGGTATGTGTGCAGTGTGTGTGCTGTGGGCACCTGCAACAACGTTTTATGCCATCCCCACGGCAGTCTGGGAAACAGGACTGTTATCTCTATTTTGCACATGAGGAATCAGCAGCTGCAGAACTCAGGAGGGTTAAGTAATTTTCCCAAAGTAACCCAGATAGAAAGTGAAGGAACTGGTATGTAAAGCCAGCTCTGGGAGGTTCCAAAACCCAATTCCACCCCCCCATACCATCGCTGTCTTCTCTAATGAGAGGCCAGGAGCGGGAGCTTTGGTCCCCGTTTTGGGAACAGCATGTCTATGATAAGCCTGCACATTACACAGGTGAGGAAAGGAATGAAGGACAGCCAGTGGCGCCTGACACCTGGTTCACCAGGAGTGTTATAAGCAAACGTGTGCCTGTTAGCTGTAAATACAGACTATTCTTTCAACTAAATTGCTAGTGTTGTATTAGAAAATCTCTCTCTGCAAAATGGTAACAATGCGGTGGTGCTTAAATTTTATGTGTGCAGGATTATGACTAGATACATAAAACGGGAAGAAAAAAATCTGCAACTGACAAGAGTTGGGTACATAATTATTATTTTTTTCCCTCTCTCCCAGCCTCTTTCCTGAACAGTTCTGGAGAGGCAGAGCCTCCTTATGGAGAAAGTTAACAATAAAACTGCTGACTGCAAGCGGGTACGCGGCGCTCGTATGGGGATGTTCAGAAGCTGGCGGTCTCTGCTTTTCTGGAGGAGAATCAAAGACTGCCACCGGGAACACTGCAGCCTATTTTAAAATAGTGATGGTTCCCACCAAGTGCACTGGCATTTGGACGTGGAAGGGGAGATTCTGCTTCCCTTACATCTGGGCCGACTTGGCTGTTGGAGATTTCATTGCAGGATATCGTGTGGGCAGAGCTGGGGCAGAAGCTCAGGTCTTGGGGCTGATGGAGAGAGAAGGGAAGAAAGTTCCACCCCCACCTCCTCCATCCTTTGGTATACAATGGGGGAATGAGAGGAGCATCAGAGAGAGACACAGCAAGGCGGGGCTTTGAATGTGCTATTAAGAATTTTGCTAAAACCTCCATGGTAGGCAGAATAATGACCCCGCCCCCACTCCCGCCATCCCCCAAGATGTCCATGTCCTAGTCCCTGGAACCTGTGCACATATTAGGTTACATGGCAATTAGGAATTAAGGTTGCAGATGGAATTAAGGTTGCTAATCAGCTGACATTGAGATGGAGAGATTATCTTGGATTATTGAGGTGAGTCGGTCGTGATTATGAAGATCCTTACAAGTGGAAGAGGGAGAGAAAAGAGAGAGGGAGCTGGAGAGAGGACAACATGAGAAGAACTTGGCCTCTTCTAGAGAGGAAGGGGCCACGAGCCAAAGAACGTAGGTGACCTCTAGCAGCTGGAAAAGGCCAGGAAATGGACTCTTTTCTTAGAGTTTCCAGAAGGAACACAACCTTGCCAACATTTCAGTTTTAGCCCCGTGAGACTAATTTCAGACTCCAGAGTTGTTACACAATAAATTTGTGTTGTTAAGCTCTAAGTTTATAACTTGTTACAGCAGCAATAGGAAATGGATACAAACCCTGTCCCCAAATCCCTCTCACAGCCCAGAGCAGAGAGGATCTATTTCTGAGAGTGGTTTTATGGAGCTCATGGGGTGGAGGCTGGAGAAGTGTGAGGCCTGAGGCAAGGCCGCTAGGGGCACTGGATCAGTATAGACTGTGTCAATATTGCTGCAAAGCGACTCACATTTTGACACCAAACTCTAGTCATATTAGGGCCACATGTTAATTGATATTGAAGCCACCTCCTTCCACTCCCAAGAGGCTACTTGCAGACATGCATGAGTAGACAGTTGGTTTTCAGAGCCCACTCGTGAGATAAGGTTTTGATGGGGATAAGGAACTCTTCTCAGACCACATGCCCTGTAGTGCCTGATCAGGAAGAGTCTTGGCTTCCCTGGTGAATAAAACATCCTTGTGTTCAAGGTCACCTTGGTCAAATCCTCATTTTCACGAGCAACCGCAAATGTCCTGTCTTGTCAGGGACCCAGCAGAGGAATGAGAAATAATGGTATTGGTTTTACTCCTGACGGCTGCTTTGCAAAATCTCCATTTCATCTCACCTTGTCCTTCTCTCTCCTTGTCTCTCCGTCTTCCCCTCTGTTCTGTACGCTCAGACTCTCTTGCTCGCTCTCAAAATTAAAAGGGACTAGCAAATGCCTAGGCAGCCTTGACACACTCTCTCGGCATCAAACACTCTGGTTGGTCTGGGGCTGCTTCTGCCAGGAGCAATCAGCCCTGGCAGCTCGGAACTGTTGTCTAACAGGAAGTTTCAGTCCTCACCATCTGTGGGCTGGGGCACTGCCGAAGAGAATACCGTCAGGCTGCATGTATCATCTTCAGATTCAGTGGAAAAAGAAAACACAATAAAGGTATTTCCATTTGCAGAAATACAAAAAAAGAGATCAGCTCAGGGCTGTAAAGTGGTGCAGTGTCTGAGCAAATCCAACAGGATGATTTTAGCTTGGGGTAATGGAGGGTAGAGATTAAGAGTGTCAGCTCTGGAGTCGGGTCAGAATCCTAGCTCCACTGCCTTGAGACTTACCTAAACTCTCAGACTTGTTTTCCCCATCTGTGAGATGGGGTACTCTGTCCCCAACCCACAGTGTGCAAGCATTGATCAAAAAAGAACCCTGCATGTTCCACATTTTTCAGTTGAAGAAGCTCTAGCTTTGTGACCATGGGCAAGTCACTTCAATATCTCTGTGCCTCAGTTTTCTTAAATGTAAAATGGGAGTTCCATTGGTACTTACCTCATAAAGTTGTGTGGATTTAATGAGTCAATACAAGTGAAACACTTAGATTAGTGCCTGGTATACAGTATGTGCCCAGTAAATGCTAGATATGGTGATGAGGTTGTCAAGTACTCTTACTTGCAAATGACAGAAACCTATCTTGACTGAGCTCATCTAGGGCAAAAGTGATGGTGGTTTTGGAGCTTGAGTAACAAACTGCGAATTGGATGGAAAGACGGCCAGAGAGAGAGAGAGAGAAAGAGAGAGAGAGAGATGTTCTATTCCTCCCTCCACCCCTCGGCTTTCTCCTCTATGTCTGCCAACCCTTCTTTTTTTTTTTTAATCTTTCTGAGAATAGCTTCCACTTGCCTCAATGGCCACCAGTAGGTAAAGTTAGATCTTTTTAGCTTCTCCACCAGAGGGGAAGAATCCTACCTCCAGCTCTAGGTAGAAAAATTCTGGCAAGAAATGTGATTAGCTTGGTTTCCATCATGTTCCCATCCCTTGGACCAATCTCTGGGCCAGAGTGGTGAGGTCCTGGGCTTGGCTCAGCTTTGATCACATGACTGTTTGAGGTCCTATGATTGGCTCAGCTTTGATCACATGACTGAGGTCCTATGATGGGCTCAGCTTTAATCACATGGCTCTTCTTGGGGATTATATATAGGGTTGAAATGAAAGGAAGAGTATTTCCCCAAAAAAGGGAGGTGTTGGGCTGACAGAAGGAGTAGATGTCTGTTATAGTAAAAAAAAAAAAAAAAAAAAAAAGAGTCCAGCATATTTTTTGGCACTTGGCAGGTACTCAGCAAATCAGCTTTCATCCTTTAGCCCTAACCTTGAGGAACCTTACCTATGAGATGGGAATCTCACACTGCTAGTAGTGAGGATGAAATAGTACCTAATGGTGCAGGAACATAGTAGGTGCTTTGTAAATTCCTTTGTCCTTCCCCTTTCTATAGCCAGAGTTGCAGAAAGGCCACCATATAAATAACTCAAATCTTCCCAAGGAAATACGCTTGAGAGCTGCCTCCCCGTAGGACCCCAGAAACTCCAAAGCAAATGCAACTTGAGAAACGCTGCACTTACCACTTAGTAATTAGGCCGTGATTGTTGTTTATCTGTGCGCTGTACTGTAACTCCCTCTGCCTGAGGCTGGTGCTGGAGCTCAGAAAATACAATTGCCTCCAAACTAATTTAGTTTTAAGAGGAAAATGAAAGTTTAAAGTAGTTTAATGTTTCAGCAAAACCATAATGGCTGGGGAAGATTGGACGATGTGAACCAATAAAGCACCCTAATTCTGATAATAACTCAAGGCTTAACTCTTCCCCACATCAAATCCCATCCTGATGCTGACACTTGGCACAGGGCAGCGTGGATTCAGTGGACGGTTGAACAATCATTCTTCTTTATTTTAATTTATTTATTTGTAATAAACAGCGTCACTTTTGACTTTAGGAGAGCCATAAAGACACAGCTGTTAATATCATTTATGTAGCCCTGTAGTTATACACCAGGATTTATTCATTTCCATTCGCACGTTTTCTTCAGACCTAGGGGTCTCAGGGTAAGTGTCCCATCCTAGGGCTGAACACATAAGATAGTTGCTGAAAAGGCCTGAGTTAAAACATTAGCTTGAAATGTGAAACCTCGGGGAGTCTCAGTTTCTCATTTACGAAATAGAGAGAATGAGGACTTTGTAGGGTTGTGGGCAGAATTAAATGGGATAGCGATGCAAGGCACCTGGTCAGTAAGGCTGAGGGGAGAGAGGAGGGAGGAAGGCAGGGGTGGGGTGGGGGAGGGGGGGAGAGAATTCATTTGCCACACTTCTTGAGCACCTTCTGTGTGGCTGGCATTATCACGTGGTCTAAGGATCCACAGAGCCATAAGACATGGAACCTGACTCAACGAGTTTCCAATCTCATTGGGAGACAGAGAAGCAATTGGAAGATCTTAATCCTTCAGTGCTTCAGTGTTCTCATCTCTAAAATGGTAATAAATCCTAGAGCCAACGTTACAGAGTCGTTGGAAGATTCAACACGTAAAACACTTACAGGAGTCTCTGGCACACAGCAAGTGCTCAATAAATATTTGCTGGCTTTAAAGACTGACATGTCTAAAACAAACACCCCACCTTTGCAAGGATAACCTAGGACACCTCAGATGGCAGTCTCCTGAGACCCTCTACTTCACAGAGCTGGTGGGGTTCAGCATTCAGAATGTCCTTATACCAATGCTTGCATTGATTTTGGGGGCCTGGGAGTCCAGGTCTCTGAACTCTCCTACCAGCCATTGACTCTACCTGGTGGCAGAGAGGTGTGGTAGGGACAGTGTGGGCTTCGGTTCCTACAGACCTGAGTGAATCTTGGTCCTGCTACTCATTAGTGGTGTGACTGTCATCTCGTTACACAAACCATGCCAATTCTCAGTTTGTGCATCTGTGAAATGGGCAGTCTGCTGCTGATGTTATGGGTCATTGTCAAGATTAAGTGAAACGATTTCCATGTGGTTACTCAAGTCCAGGCTACCACTGTCTCTCGCTGGGGCAACTGCAATGCTTTTTCTGGTTCCTCTTTTGCACCCTGTAAGCTACTGTCCCTATAGTATTCATGGCGATGATTACAAATGTAAATCAGATCCCATTTTCCTTCTGCCTGAAAACCCCCAGTGGCTTCCTACTTCATTGATATAAAATCCACACTCCTTACCCGGGTCTGCCGGGCCCTTGATGGCAGGGCCCTTGCCTGGTCTCCAGTTGCATTTCCTGACTCTTCTTCACTGTTATGTTCCAGCTACATTGCCCTTCTTTCTGTTCCTCGAAGCGTTGTCCTCTAGATCTTTGTAAGCCTGGCTTCTTATCGTCCATCTCAGTTCAAATGTCACCTCTTGTCCGACCAGGCTAAAGGTGACCACCTCTCCCTGTTCCCTTCATGTCTTTCTCTCTTTAGTTACCCAGTTTTATTTTCTTCATAGCTGTTATCACGAACAAATACATCGGCTTCTGGGTTTGCCATCTCCTTCTATGATCGTGCGAGTTCCCTAAGGACAGAGATCTCGCCTGGGATGTTCACTTCTGTATCTCCAGTATGTGTGAGTGCCTGGCATAGAGTTGATGCTCAACAAATATTTGTAGAATATGAATGAAATGATGTATTCGAGGTGCTCAGCAGAGAAAACACAACCCAATAGTTATCTTCCCTGCTTTGACCACTGTGGCTTAGTTTTATTTACATAAAAATTTAAAGTGTCTCAGTGTTCATTTAGGGAGTCACCCCAATATTCTTATCAGGCCTGCATGGCTTCCCAATGGTTGCCCTCTTCCCTGCTACTTTCATGGAGCTCCTTGTTTCTTGGTAGCTCCCTCGCCCAGCTTGTCTTTTGAGGTTGTAGGTACTTTAACATTTGACTTCTATTGTGTTTCATTAATGTTCACACAGAAGTCAGATATTATAAGGAAATCAGATCTGCTGCTTCTCTGTGAGTCTTGGAGGGAGATCTCCAAGTCTGGCCAGCTTTGAATAGCTTCTTGTTTGCATAATGGCTCTCCTTCCTTCCCAGCTAATTGGGTTAGAGAACCTCAGTTAACAAATGCACCTGTAAGCACTGGAGCCTGTCACAGCACCTCTGTATGCAAAGCTTTCTGTAGGCAAGGGTGAAGCACACAGGCTCCCAGTGTTAAAAATACGCATTGTAGATGTTTAAAAGTCTTGGTCAGCTTGGGAGTTTCACAGCTCTCAGGACAAAGGTGCAGTTCAAAGAACCAAGTCGTTTTTCCCTTTAAAGTTATCATTGTGATTGCAGAGGGGTGGGTTGAGGAAGTTATTGCAAGATCTCTCAATTATGTTTGGTCTGTAATTCACATTTATAGGAAGGTAATATGTAGCCAATAAAATCTCTTAAGATTATGCCAGCCGAATGGTCTCTGCCTTGATTTCTGTCTGGCCGGGACCCTGATGATTATAGCTATTTGAAGGGATAGATTTTAGCACCCACCTGACCTTTGTAGCTTTGCCTCCTGCCACTTGTACTGACCTATTCTGTGTTTTAGCCAATTGACTTATATATACATGTAGTGTGTGTGTATATATGTATGTATAGTGTGTATGTATATATCTCCAAATTTCAGGAAAAATATTTCTCTTTTATGTGTCCTTTCAGCATGTGCTATCATTTCTACTTTAGATGTGTTTTTTTCCATTTCTTTCACTTGGAAAATTCCTATTCATTCTCCAAGACCAGGCTCAAATGTCTTCTGTTCTACAAAGTCTTCCCTGATTGTCAGGCACAGTTCCTTCTCCCTTCTTTGCCCTGTCACAGCATGTGTTCATATCTCTGTGATAAACCATACTGTTAGTTTTGTGACGTGTCTCCTCACATGTTTTACTCCAGTATGGACTGGATGTATCTTAATCTTTCTACAAGTAGGTGCTTTGCACATGTGTGTTCAATGAATGGGCAAAGGAGGGATGGAAACGTGACATGCATGTCTCCACTCTCAATCCCCTGCTTGTGGCAGACATCAACAATCGATGGGCTCAGGCTCAGAGTTTGTCTCAATCCAGGGCTCCAGTAGACACTCTCAATCAATTACAGTTAACCTGTGAATGGAAACTTATTCACCATGCCTGAATCAGAGGGTCTTTTTAATCGGTGTTTCCCAACGTCTCTTCCTTAGACCACTTGCTTCAGGGACTTTATGAATCTCTAAGGATGGTTCCCAAGAGCCTGCTTTTAAAAATAAGAACTTGAGGTGATCTGGGGGCATGCTAAATACGGAGACAAACTAATGTAGGTGTCACTGCCTTGAGTTACTTAAATGAGGAAAAGCTGCATAATCTAGTGTTTCATGAACTTCCTGCTTGACCAGACTTCTGATGTGAGCTCATCCAACACCCCAAAAATGCTGCCTTGAAAACCCCTTCACTTTCTTCCTCTTATTTTATTTTTTGAAGTCATACCAAATTGCTGCAATTTCTTTCTACATTGATAATTTTTTTAAAGTTTCAAAATTTATCTCATCTTCCCATGTTTGTTTAGATAGTCACTGAAGACGTTTATTATAATTAAGAGTTTAACGAAATTCAGCAAAGAAAGTCTGAGAGGCATGCCGCGAAGATCCTTAGAGAACCTTTTGTTTGCTGAGAGGCTCTATGAAGCATCACCTTAAATCTTTCCAGTCTTGAGAAAGAATCTTACAGCCCCACTCTAGATTTGTTCTTTGTTCCAAGGCCATTTATAAATTTAAGAATTTTTTTTCTCGTGCAAAAGCTAGAAATGAGAAACAACTTTTTTTTCAATAATGAAGTATTTTATTTTGGCTATAAAATTAGAAAAATGTAAAAGCAATGATGATGTCAAGGGTTGTTTAAGATGTGGGGATAGGAACATTCTTAAACACTGTTGATGGTAGGTCAGACAGTAATTTTTTGGAAGGACAATTTGTCAATATGATATTTTTATTTTCAAACCCATAAGTCAAGGATCCTTTACATTTTCTTTAAATTTGGTTGAAAATCAAGCAGTTCGTTTTTAAACTCATGTTTCTCTGTGCTAACCACACTGCTAAAAGAACACAAACTAGTATCAACATTCTGTCTGGAATTCTAATCTCTTTGTCCAGAGCCACCAGCTAATTGCGTACATTTTGTATTTTTTACTTCACCACACGTGTCTATGTTGCTAAACTTCCCATTACTACAGAACAAGGGTCACAACATTTTTCTAACTCTACAAAGCCCTCATTTGCAGCCTCGCCAAGGACCATAGAGCCTCCACTAACACATTTTACAAAGCCCTGTCCCAAAGCCATTGCTGCATTTCAGCTTTTGCTATGGCAGCATCCCACTTTCAGAGACCAAACTCTGTTCCAGTCATCTATTCCTATGTAACAGAATACTCCAAAACAGTGGTTTAAAATAGCAGCAATAATTGTATAATTTTTTCTCACTGTTCTGGAGTTGGTTTGGCTCAGCAAGGTGGTTTTTGCTGGGAGTCTTTTTCACATGTTGTAGTCATGTTTTGGCAGGAGTTGGAAACATGTGAAGGCCCACTCACTCACGTCTGACACCTGGACTGGAAAGACTTAGTTGAACTCTGGAAGAGGCGGGCTCCTCCAGCATTTCTTTCTCTCTTTTTTTTGGAGACAGGGTCTCACTCTGTTGCCCTGGCTAGAGTGCAGTGGTGTCATCATAGCTCATTGTAACCTCAAACTCCTGGGCTCAAGTGATCCTCCTGCCTCAGCCTCCCGAGTAGCTGGGGCTATAGGCATGCACTACCACACCCTGCTAATTTTTTCTGTTTTTGGTAGAGATGGGGTCTTGCTGTTGCTCAGGAGGTCAAGGCTGGAGCTTCATAGAGAAAGATGAAAAGACTTTTGAGAGAGAAGATATTGAAAATGAATCATCAGAGACACTGAGAGGTAAAGAAGGAAGGGTATAGGGTTGCAGAAACCAAGGCAGAGAGTGTTTTCGGTAGAAGGAAGTGATTGACATTGAAAATGCCCCAGGAAGTCAAATACAAGGAGTGTTACTAGATCTGGCAACCAGGAGAACTCTGATGACTTCTGACTAGTCTTTCTACCCCAATATAAACAAAGAAAGGTCCAAATCCTTCCAAAATAGACATTGGCTTTTCATTTTGTGCAAAACTATTCCAGGCCTGTGTTGTGGCATTTTTTCCTTTTGAGCTGAGTAAGACCCAGACATTATTAGTAAAAATATTTCCACTGGCTAGAGATACTCTCAACCCTACCCCTTTCCTCTAAATCAGTCCAACTTTTCAACATGTAAGTCACCTGGGGACTCTAAAATATACGGAAGTCAGTGTTCACCTTTGTACTAATAAAGTCAGAATCTTTGGGGATTGGACCATAAGCATATTTAAAAAAAAAAACTTTCAGGAGGGTCAACCGGGGTTGAAAATCCTCATTCTTAACTCTTCTTGTCTATAGACAAGCATGCTAACATTTATTTTGGAACGATGTATTAGCTTTCTATTGCTGTGTAACAAATGACCACACATTTAATGACTTAAAACAACACTCATTTATTATCTCATAGCTTGTGTAGGTCAGAGGTGCAGGCGTGACTGGGCTGGATTTTCTGCTTAGTCTCATAAGGTGCTACCTGGGATGTGTTCCTCTCTGGGTCTTGGAGTCCTCCTCCAAGCTAATTCAGGGCTGCTGACAGAGTTCATGGTTGTTTGCTTCTGCAAGACCAGCAGGAGAGCACCTTCTACTGCTGCTTGTTTTCTCATCTGTACCCTTTCTTTCTTTTTTTGCTTTGTAAAAAATTTTTGTTTTTATTATTTTATTCTGTTTTCTTTTTTTTTTTTCTTTTGGTACACTCTCTTTGAAAGGCTTCACTTGATAATCTCAGGCCCACCCAGGATAACCCCCTTTTTTATTAACTCGGAGTTAACTGATTAGAGACATTAATGTGCAAAATCCATTCCCCTTTGCTGTACAATGTGACCTAACCATGGGAGTGACCGCCCATCATTTTCACAGGTCCCATGCACAGAGTGTCTGTGTCCAGGGTCTGGGAGGGCCAGCTTAGAATTCTGCCTACCGCAAATTTGTACCATGGTTCTCAACCGGGGGTGACTTTGCCACCCATCTCCTCCTTCAGGGACATTTGACAGTGTCTGGAGACATTTTTGGTTGTCATGAAGGAGGATGGGTGGATAGAGGCCAGGGATGCAGCTAAATACCCTACAACACACAGGACATCCTTCTGAGAAAAATATTTATCCACCTTCAAGTGTCAATAAAGCCAAGGAGCCCTGAACTGGCAGGAGGAGGAGGAGTTTGGGGAAGAGGGTCAGGAGTGTGCTGGTGGATGGGTCGGCTGTGTGGATTCCATCCCTTACCTGGTTCCATAAACCGGGCTGGAATGCTTTTGATTAGAGGAGAGATGGTCAGAAGCTTAGAGAACATTCCTTTAAAGTATTTTCAGATTCTGTAAGGAGCTGGTTTTGGCCCCAGAGTTGGAAAAACGAGATTCTCTGCAACTTAATGGAATCCAACAGCACTCTGTACCCCTTGTCCTGAACACGGCAGGATTGCAAGCCATGGGGACTGCTGCAAAAGGAATTCTTGGCATGGATACACTGAGGAGTAACCACAGTAGAGTCTTTCCACGTGGGTATGTGCGCAGTAGGTGTAGAACAGCATGATTTGCAGGAGGAAAGGAGGAATAGGCTTGCTTGGCTTGGTAACTCTAACTAACAGACTGATTTGTGGGCTCAGGAAGCACTAGGAGAAATTAATAACTGTAGGTCATTTTAAAAGAGGGTCATTTCTAGCAATCAAGCTAGAGGGGACACAAGCATCATGGTTTAGTCATTAAAAGGAAATGCGCTAGACCTTAGGAAAATGCAAATCAAAACCACAATGAGATACCACTTCACGTCCACTGGGATGGCTACAGTGAAAAAGACAGACAATTACAAGTGTTGGTGAGGACGTGGTCATATTGGAACCCTCATACACTGCTGGTGGGAATGTCAAATAATGCAGCTGCTTGGAAAACAGTCTGGCAGTTCCTCAAAAGAGTAAACAGAGTTACTATGGGACCCCACAATTCCAATCCTAGGTACATAGTCAAGAGAATTGAAAACATATGTCCACATAAACACCTGTATACCAGTGTTCATAGCAGCATGATTTAAGATAGCCAAAAGGTAGAAATCACCCAAATGTCCATTAACTGATGAACGGATAAGCAAAATGTGGTCTATACATATGATGAAATATCATTCAGCCATAAAAAGAAATGAAATTCCAATACACGTCGCAATATGGAGGAAACTTAAATACATTATGCTAAGTGAAAGAAGCTGGACACAAAAGTCCATGTGTCCTATGATTCCATTGATCAGAAATGTCCAAAATAGTTAAATCCACAGAGGTAGAAAACATATTAGTGTTGCTAGGAGGTAGATGAGGGGGAATAGGGAGTGACTGATGAAGGGGACAGGATTTCTTTCTGGGATGATGAAAATGTTCTAAAATTTGGTAGTGATGAGGGCTGCCCAACTTTGTGACAATACTAAAAACCCTTGAATTGTAAACTTTGAAAGGGTGAATTTTATGGTATGTGAAACATATCTCAATAAAAAATAATTTAAAAAGTAAATGTGATCTTACTTTGTCGTCCAAGTCGCTGAGGTCTGAGACAGCTCAGTTACACAGGGAAAGTCACAATTTCTAGGAGGATTCTTGGCCCTTCCCCGCCTAGAAGCCCAGACACATTGGGCTGTGTTCCTGCTCCATCATTCTTTCCTGACGAATGTCCTTCCTCCTGATTAATTGTTTCCTACCCAAATCCTTTCACTCCAACGAGGCAGGATGCAAACTATTAATGCAAAACAGTAAGTGTTTAATATTCCCTCCACCTTCTTCTGAATGTGATATATACATATGTGTGTGTGTATGCATTTACTTACGGTACTTGTTGTATAACATTTTAAATTATAAACAAATTACCTTACTGGACTTTATCTTCCTCAAGGGCAGACTATGCACTAAGATTCTTTTCATTGAAAGTGATAAAACCAGTTTTACTGGTTTTACAGTATAGAGGGAAAAAAATGTCTAAGACTCTGCTACTTTTAGATGTGGCTTCATCTAGGGCTTGATTCTCTCTCTGCAGGTTTCTGCTGGATTTCTCAATCTTTGCTGCAGATTCAGCCTCCATCCTTTCGAGTTCAACTCCAGTGGTGAGTAAAGGCAAGCCCCTCTTTCCTGGTAGATCTAGCTCAGCTCCAAGATTTAGCTCTGTGTGACCCTTCCCTGAGACTGTCTTTGTGGATGGGAGGATGGGATACACACATCCATCCCTGGTGCGTAGGGGAACCCCAGTGGCCATGGCGCAGGAGTAGGAAAGAGGGCAGTTTTTAGAAGGAAATTGCGGTGATGTTGTCAACGGAATGGGAGATGGATATTGAATGGCAAATTAACAAGCGCCCGCTGTGGTTCATCTCTGAATCCCCAGTACTTAGAATGGGACAGGCATTTAGTGAACAACAATTAAATGAAACCGAACCCTGAAATACAAATACCAGCTTCCAAATCAATCTGTAGGAAGGAATGCAATACTTTGAAGTTTGGGTTAAACAGGAAAGATGTAGAAATTAAACTCTCAAAGAACTTTGGGTTTATATCTAAAAAATGTATGCTCTGATTGTTATTTAGATGTGTCTTTTAAACCAGTGAAGGTGTTCCAGATATTCTGAAAGTCCAAATCAGTGGGCCCCAACCTTTTTTTAAAGTGACATAGCTATGGTTTCTCTTTTAAAACTTGATGAAAGGTATAGACTGTCTCCTTAGAAAATTTTACATTATGCAATAATTGACATGGAATTTTGGGAGCTCCTGGAACGCTTGGAGACCCAGGCTGAGGAGCTTTGTTGCGAATAATTACATCCCGAATTGGATTTTGTATAGTTCATGATCCCCTATTGTTTTCAAAATCTTTTCTTCTTGGAACTACCCTGACTCGGGGCTAGAGGGCATTGTGTACCTTGAAACCGCATCGGGCACAGTGTGAGAGCGCCTTAGATTTTCATAGAAAAAGGCTTGTTCACTGCTCAGTTAACAAGTGAGTCCTTCCTGCTCCCAGGGGCGAATGAAGTCAGCCCCCTGTAAAGACAGGGATGGGGACAAGGGGAGAAGGACTGCCTAAATGTGTCCCTTATTGGTATGTTGATGAAATGCTGGCAATCTCCCTAGAGTTCAAATGCCTGGTTTGGACTGATTTCCCAGCAAGGATCCTGCCTCGTGTGTTGGTTGTGTCACAGGATGGAGTTTGAAGTCCCAGCCCTGCCTCTGGCTTCCTGTGGGGGTTCAGGAAGGCCCCTTCCCTTTGCCGTGCCCTAGTGCTCTTATCTGCAAAATGGGGGGATTGGATTAGTTGCTCCCAAGCTGATCACTGTACGTGATGCTTCTCGGGCTCCAAGGTTTCAGGAGTGGAGGAGGAAAAACATGCAGCCGAGGAGGAGTGTAGCTAGACTCAGAAATAAACGTGTCAGGCGATCCCATGAGGATTTGTGCAAAACAAATCCAGTGAATGAATTTGGAGAGTTGAAGGGGCCGCCCCTCCCCAGCGCTAAACTGTTTGCACATGAGTGAGGTCTGTTCATCCAGAAAGGAAAGTACGGTGGTGGGCACCTCTGTGGTAGTCCTGAGTGTCCCCACCTCCTTGCACGGTTCCTTGTCCTTAAGTGCAGATTCAACCTAGTGACTTACTTCTAGCCAGTAGAATAAGGTGACAGTGATGGGGTGTCACCTTGGAGAGCAGGTTAGAAAAAGACGGTAAATTCCATCTTGCACACGCTCCCTCTAGCTCGCTGCTGCGATGAAGCCAGCTGTCCTGTCGTGAGCTGCTCCAGGGAATCCCTTTGGCAAGGAAGTAAGGAAGGCTGCCCCAGGCCAACAATCGGGGAGAAACCGAGGCCCTTAGTCCACCAGCTCACACAGAACTGAGTCCTGCCAACAACCCATGAGTGAGCTTGGAATTGGGTCCTTGTCCGGTTGAGCCTTCAGATCAGACCACAGCCCTGGTTGACAGCTTGATTAAAGACTCTGAGGGACCTCCAGGCAGAGGCATCCAGCCAAGCCATGCTTGAATTCTTGAGCCACAGAAACTGTAAAATAATAAATGTTTATTGTTTCAAGCTGCTAAGTTTTGAGGTCATTTGCCATACAGCCATAGATAACTAATGTAAGTTTTAAAGCAGTGATTTTCAAACTGTTTTCCTTCCTAGCTGTGTGACTTTGGGTATGTCTTTTAACTTCTCTTTGTTTGTTTGTTTGTTTTTCTCACAAGTGCCACAAGATGTCTTTTAACTTCTCCAGGCCTTGGTTTTGTCTCATCTGTAAGTGGTACCTACATCGTGGGGTTGTTGTGATGTCTAAATGAGGTCATGCATGAAAAGTGCTGACACAATGTTTAGAATGTGAGCAAGAAATGACAGCTATCATCATCATGACGTCATCACTGTCTTCGTCAGCATTGTCCTTGTCATCATTGTCATCATCATCAAAGGAATCCCGTGACAGAGAAATGGAAACTAGTAGTTGTTTAAAAAAATATCTGTCCAGAGATCTTCCCTATCTTCCTTCTTCTACTAACAGTCACTACAGTTGTGTGCAAAAGATGGCCAGTCATTGTCTGGTAACAACAATTGGTACAAGAAAGAGGTAGGCGTTGACCCACGAAGGCCAGTCAGAGTCTTTCCTGAGATTTACAGAGAGCTGCTGGGAGGGAGAGGCAGTGAGAAGGCTTCTGGAATGGGGCAGAATTTCTAGTGGCTCCAGCTGTAGAGGAAATCCTCCCGTCTCTTCCTGGAACAGAGGCCATCGGTAATTTCCAGAAAAGCTCTTTGATATGTATTTTATTTTCAATAGAGTTAAATTCCAGTGATTAATGAAACCTGCAAAGAAACAAAGCCCATTTGCAGAGAAATAAAACACAAAAGCAGAAAGGGAACCCTAAAGCCCTCCTCTAAGTCTATCTGTAAATAATCTTTCATGGTTTAATTGGCCCTTTTAGGTAAAACCTCTCACTTTTGCAACCCAACCCATCCTGTTTACTTCAGAGAGTGTTCAGGGCTGATTGCATCTGAGCAACAAGACCCAAGGACAGACCACACGGTGAGCGTCCTGTCCTGGAAACAGAGGCTTCCCTGGGGATGAGTGGGTAGCAATGCACTCTGATCACCCAGGTTTTCTGAGAGCCTCCTAGAAACATTAGTGATACTCTCAACTTTCAGGTACTGCTGTTTTACTCCTGGGTGGCCGGGATGGGTAATGGAAAATTGCCAGAAACATACTGACTTAGAGAATAATCCAACTCTAAATTCCCTCCTTGGAAATTAGAAAAGGCTTATTTGTATACAGATTTTTTAAAATGGGGAAACTAGGAGTTTAATTTTTAGTTTAGTTTAATGTTGAACTTGAGATACCTAAAATACATCCAAGTAGTGATATCAAATAGCAATTGGCCGCGTGAGCCCGTAGCTCAAAGGAGAGTTTGGCTGGACATATATACTTGAAAGTTAGCAGCATATGGAGGCCAAACGAAGCCATGGCATTGGGTGAGGTGACAAGGGAAAACCTTGGCGTAGGCACTTCTTTCCTTCTGCAGGTGACTGAGCAGAATCCCAGGATGCCCTGTGGGGATGGACTAGCTTTTTTCTTGGGTAATCTGGGAAATTGCTCCAGCCTTCTAACATCAGTTGTGCTTCTGAATCTTATAAGCAAGTGTGTCCCAATGTCAGGAGCTGTGGAAGAAAGAGATGAGGCAGGGTACATTGCTGGCACATTAGAAAATGCCTCACCAATGTTTTGGCTGTACTATGTGTCTCCATACTGTGGCCTCCACATTTCTCCCGTGTCTGTCTATCTTTCTCCCTCTATTTCTTTCTCTACCCATTTGCGAAAGAAACGTCTGGGGATACTTGTCCTGAGTTGGGGGCATTCAAATTTGTGCCTTATCCCAGAAGTCTTTGTCTAGAACCTCTCCTTCCTGGAACCCATATGTTAATCCCAGGGAAGTCTCTGATTGGCCTCATTTGGATCATGTGCCCAAACCTTGGGCCAATCACTTGCGAGTTGGATGGATACTATCTGGGGCGAATTACTCTATTTCTGTCTCATTCTGTCACTTTCCATCTCTGTGAGCTTGTCTGTTTTTTCTCTGCATCTCTTCTGCTCTATCTCTGTCCCTCTCAATGTCTCCCTGAGTTTCTGCTGTTCTCTCTGGGTCTCTTGCTTTCTCCCTATACCTTACTCTCTGTCTCTGTCTCTGTTTTTTTTTCTCTCCCTCTTGTTTCTTCTGTATCTCTTTAGGTGCTGTCTGTCTCTCTGTAGGGATGAACTCAAGTCTGTCTTAGCTCTGTATCCCTAGTGTCTGGTATACAGTTGATGTTCAATAAATGTTAAGTAAACAAGTGAATGGAGAGATCAGTCTTCACTTAAAGATTTACAGGCAAAGAAAATAAAATCTGTACCTTCTGGGAGAAAATGGTTAGGAAGTACCTCATATCATGTCATTTTAGGACTGGGAAGAATCCTCTGGCACGATAGTCTTGGTGAAATCTATTCTGGCATTGAGGTAGAGGGCTTGCCTCAGGGGCCTAGCATCTCTCTCACTTGCAAAGTCTAGGAATGATTGGGCCATTACCTGCTTCTAGTACATATTCTGTGCAATCACTGTCAGTTCTTCCTGATGTCTTGCCTGCATCTCTCTTGCTATAGCTTAAGTCTAATTTCAGCAGAGAAGAGATCTAGTCATTACCAAGCTGTGCAATGGTGAATTTTCCAGGATGTCATTTAGTTTTTCCTAAAGGAGAACCTGGATTTTCAGAGAAGTCCTGTTGGAAAACCCTGTTCTGCAGGGTAAGATTCCTGGGTTAATATAGTCTGGGCTCTGAAATGATCTTGCTGTGTGACCTGGGGTAAGTCACTTTGTCTCCTCGAACTTCAGTTTTCCATCTACAGAATAATCAACCAGACCAGCTGATTCCCAAGGACCCATCTCACGTTGATACTCTTTCCCTGTCAATTCCAGTAGGTTGAAAATTAGCAATTGCAGCCTGTGCTTGACAGCTATGGCTGAGTCCTAAAAAGTTATGGCAAATGCCATCTGGCCCCAATCTTCAGTGATTTCATAGATGCTTCTAGTGACCTCCCGGTGTCACCTCTCTGTACCCAGAAGACAAGTGTGGCTTTGAATCCAATCATCCCCAGTCCTTCAGGGTGGGCTATCAGGATGTGTTTGCCATGAATGACTGAGAGAGAGGGAGGGACTGTGTTGAGATGTTAATGGAACCTATCACATAAGTTCCACTGGAATATTTTGCCAGGCAATACAATGGAATGTGAGGACTTCTGGGAGGGGGTGGTGATAAAAGACTCATTCCTTTGGGTTCACTGGATCCAATCCTCTCTTTAGCTGTCCTGGGTGGTGGAAGAAGGGGTGGCTTGCTCGTCATTCTTTTACTAAGCATTTAATGAGCATCTACTATATCCCGAGACCTGTCTTCATGATGTTAATCTGCTCAGACAAGAAAATCATTCTTAGATTGAAGACTAAGCCCCAGATCCAATTTTGCTACTTGGTAACTGGGTCAACTTGGGCCAAATTTCTTAAACTCGCTGACGCTGTTTGCAGGTCTGCAAAGTGCAGGTCTCTTAGGGTTGTGGTGCGTGCTGGGGGAGGCAATGCACGCACTGTGATCAGCACGGCGCCCAGGGCATGGAAAGTGCTCTGTGACCGGCTGGTGACATCAATTCTTACCGCGTGCCAGGCAGAATGTTGGATGCTTTGCTCATGGTGTGGCATTATGTTTACTTACATCATGGCTGTCTGATCCAGCGCTGCTGTTTGACAGATGAGAAAATGGTCTTGCTTAGGGTCATACAACTCTTGATATTTGGCCACAAAAAGTAATGGATGCCAAACTGAGGGAGGCCCTTGGGGCTGCCTATAAATCCTTTTTTATTTGCTTTAATATAGATTATCTCATTTATTCTGTATAGCACACCTAAGTGGAAGGTGTTACTGTTATGTCCAAGGTACAGATAAGCATCTCCATCACTCTGCATCTTCGCAACAACCCTGTCGAAGTGATATTTTCATTTTGCAGTCAGGGAAGCTGAGGCTTGGAGAGACCGAGCAAATTTCCTCAGGTTTCAAGGCTACTACAGGCTAAGATGGGATTCAGAGCACAGATCTGACTGATTCGCAAACCCGTGGTCTTTCCCCTAAATGACGGAGTCGAGTGATTAAGGATTTCAGTTCTGGAACCAGATGTCCTATACTTTAATCTGTTAAAGCTGAAAACTCCTTACAATTGTAGCACTCCCCACTCCCCATTCTCTACAGGCCTTCTCTGTTTTATTTTTCTCTGCAATACTTATCACCTTCTTGCAGGTTGCAGAATGTCCTTATGTATTTTGTTTATTGTCGTCATCCCCTCAACAAGCTCTGTGAATGCAGGAATTTCCCCACCCCATTTTATCCACTGCTGTATCCCCCACTCCTGGATATGTCTGTCCCAAGGTAAGCATGTCCATAACCATTCAGTTTCCTCCACAGCAAAACCAAGAAAATGGTAACATCCACCTCATAGGGTGGATGCAAGAGTTTAATGCATCTAAAGGGCTTAAAACGGTCAGGAACACACTGGCTGTGAATCATTGCTAACTACTATTATGTAATCCATTGCACGTCACTTACTTTAAGGACACCAAGTATCCCTTAATGACTGCCCACCGTGCCAATATTTGTTTTACATATATTATCTAATTGACTCCTTTGAACGACTATTATCCTCGTTTTACAGATGGGGAAACGGAAGGGTTAAAAGGCAATGCGTTTTGCCATCATGTCCTTAATCGGCACCTAGGGAAGACATCTTCATGGTCCCCAGCAAAGCCATCCTCCGCAGCTGTCCGTGTGTGAAAGCCAGCCCCCACTCCACGCCGGCACTCCGTATTTCCATTCATTAAACTCAAAAGCTTTATGGAATCAGTGTTGGTTTGCAAAATGCCTCGTGAACATCCTCCCTTAATTAATGCCAGTCTTAATGGAAAACCACATTAATAGGACTATTGTATCTTAAGGCCTTAGACAAATAGATTGCCCAGGACAATCTATTTATATCCAAAGTATTTAAAACAGTTTCCCTTCCCCCACTCTACCAAAAAAAAAAAAATCAATTTATACTAAATGCTGTTGCAAAATCAGATTTATCATCCAGGGGATTAAGAAAAACGAAGAGCCAATTTAATGACAGGATTTAGTTCATTATTTATCTTCTAGCATGTAAATTATAGATTGTCATAAATTTTTCATTCTTTTGGGTGCCCACTACCTAATTCCTGCATTACAAGAAGAAGCCTGCATTACAAAGAGCAAGTGTCTCCTCTCTGGGCACAGGAGCCATCTCTTCTGTCTTCTGATGGATGATAATCTGTCAAAATGAAAAATTAATGGCTTCTCCCTTAATCCATCATTGCCTGCCTCTGTTCTATTAATGCCTCCCCCCTTCTTCCTTCCCTCTTTCCTCCCTCTGCCTCCCCCTCTGCCTTCCTCCTCCACCCACCCCAATGGTGTGACTCTGTTCACCAGCAGTGAGTCGGAGGCAGAGAACTGGAGTGGGTGGCGGGGAATAGGAAAAAAAGGAAAAGAAAATCAAATCCATTGACCTCTGGACCCATGTGGCATCTGTTAACGTGGGAAAGGGTGGGCTCTACTTTACTCATTAAATGCATCAGGGCCCCATGATGTCGATGCTGACATGGAGCATGTGTACCACAAGGGACATCTTGGGTACTCTCCTCCCCTGTAAGACCCGTGGAAGGCCTGGGGGGTGTAAAACTGTGTGGTGTTTCAGTAGCATCAGATTCACTGTCCAAATGATGCATCTTGGAATTTGGTGGGGAAACTTTACAAGCCGTTGGATCCAAATCCTCTGTTTTATAGGTCAGAAGACAGAGCCTCAGAGAGGAGATGGGTTTTGCTAAATGTCATTCAACTAGTGAGGCTAACACCACTACAAATTGTGGATGCTCAACTCAGCTGGGCTAGCAAGGCCACCTATCAATGCTTTTACTTGTTTGAAATCATCTCCCTTTTCTAATTCCCTTAAAGATGCTCAACTTCCCTGACTCCGTGTAGAAACTGTACTTCTAACTTCATCGTGATAACCATCTAGCAAATGTTTCTAGCTCTCTACTTTCTGGACAGATGTTAGCCTTGAGGTTAGGCTTGCCTGCGTGGCTTGCCTTGGCCAGTGAAATGTGGGCAGCAGCTTAGAAGATAGATGTGGGATTTACCACCTTCCCTTTCTGCTGCAGTGGCAATCCTGTGGGGTGGGAGTTGTGTCCCCATCAACCTGGGTCCTCAAGTCACCAGGATGAGAGCATTCCTGTGGACCCAAGTCACCACACACAGTGTGAGTGAGAGAAAGTTTCATTGTCTCAAGCGTAGGAGATACTGGGGTCATTGTTGTTCCTGCAGCAAAACTTAGTTTATACTGACTCTTAAGTTCATTGAAAAAAATTGAGGTCATCAGACTCTTCCTTTCTCAGCTTCCTGCAGATGTATTTACATCTGACCCTTCATCATCTCGCTTCCTTCATGCTGAGTCAATGAGGTGTCTCTTCTCCTCCACGGGACACACCGCTTTCTCCTGGGATTTCAGTTTTCTCCCTTTCTTTTGTTTCTGCCTTGTCAATGTATCCACGTGCTCATGTCTCTCCCACCCTTAAATATCCTTCCATTGGCTTCTCCCCCTCAAGCTTTCATCCATTCTCCTCCCCATTTCTCACTGAATATTTTTTGAAAGATTTGTCCAGTCTTCTTTCCCCTCATTTCTTACCTCTATTCCATCGTGGTCCATTATTATTGGACTTCTCCTCCCAACACGCCAGTGAAGCTCCCTCTTACGCTCGATGACATCTTCTTGGTTAGGTCCAGCTTATTTACCATTCTAGGCCTCGTGGATGTGTCTGCCACTGTTGATTTTGTTTCTTTCTTGAGATGCCATGACCCTCAGCTTTTCTTATGCCTCACTCTCCTGGATCTCTGCACATCTCTCTGGCCAGCTCCTTTCTGTCCCCTTGAGTGTTTTTCTCCTTCAGCTTCTGCATGTATTATT